>JAAGKR010000780.1:0-117500 GCA_011419295.1 Clarias macrocephalus
CATTCATATCTTGAGTTTCATGATTTTTCAGCTTTTTTTCAAGGAGAAAATTAATGGCTTAGTTTTTTTGACCAATAGTGAAGGGATTCAAATATGGTTAAGCTGGATTTCCTAGTTAAACAATTACACACGGAACTTCTGATTCTCAATGCAAATATTTCCACCGTGACAACATGACACACACAGATCAACATGCATCTTTATACTCAAACACCAAAAGCACATATACAAACAATCCTACTCCTTTCTACTTGACAGTAACTATAGGCATGCAGGTGCAGAATGAATAGATTTTTCATCTGGGGTTCTCACACGCTCTAAATCATCATAACGAATGATGAGAAACGGCAAAGTGGAAGAAACATGCTCTAGCTTAACTTGTGTGTACATGTCAAAGAAAGAGTGCAGTTACTTACTGGTGACTCAATTATGCATTGTGTGTTGTCATGGCTACTGCTTTTGGTAAATAAGACATTAACATTTACTCTTGTTCACTCACTAGGTGCTTTTGTCCCGTGCCTACTTCAGGTACAAAATATACCTATTGGGTGTGTACCCATTCAGGCAGGTAAAAGATTGTTTGTAGGTTTGTTCGGGAGAAAGACTGAAGATCTACTCGTATATAAAATCTATAAATATAAGACTCGTGTGTGTGTATATATATATATATATATATATATATCTCGTATACAAGATCTATGAAATAAGAGACAGTAACACCACAAAGAAGTGGTTCACACTAGTCAGTGATACTTGACCGCACATCTTAAAATGATGTCATGGACTTTCCTTTGTTTTGTTTAGCTATAATCAGACTCTATTATTTGGCATTCCCTTCATCGCCACTAATTTGCCCTATTAAAAAAAAAATTAAATACTGCAGCAGGGATAACTGCTTTATGACGGCAAACAAACTCTCCGAGAGACATTAGAATGCTGTAAATGGAGGCAGATTAGACAGCAGTACTTAAAACAGGTGTCTTCTTTATGTTGCTATGAGCATTGATACTTTAACATGGCATGTCTCTTGTCATGCTGTCATGAATTTAAACACACTACGGACTATTGCACGCATATAAAAGGCAACGTTGCATAACAGAACCCGTAATAAATAAAGTAAAATAGGAAAAAATTTAATGTATACAAATTAACCAAAATGTAATGAATTCAAATAATGATTAAAGAAGAAGAAGAAGAAGAGACAACCTATTACCCTGTATTCTAACTTTTTCCAAGACTGGAAAATATGAGGCATGTGCCTGCAGCCTTATGCATGATCAGGCAATCGCATGAGGTTCAGGGTTCAGGAAAAAGGATACTCTTCCTATGTGAGGTCAGTTTACGTGCTGATAGGATTATGCCATGAAAATGTTCTGTAATGACAAGTTTTAGCAAGAAATCACCACCTTCCTAAATTCTTAACTGACAAAAGCCTCAGCATATTATCTCCTTTCTTCGGTGAGTGTTTAAAATGATAATTAAAAAAAAAGAAAAAGAAAAAAAAAAAAGACTTTGTTGTCAATTTACACTGCCTGGCCAAGAAAATGTTGCTGTTTGGATGAGCGACTACGCAAAGAGCCTGATTAGATAATTATTGCAATGATTAATATGTTTCAGCTGCTGAAATTCTTTTAACCCTAACTGATGCAGTGATTAGCTTCTCATTTCTTAAACAACAACGTTGAAAGACAAATCCTGTGGATGTGAAAAAGATGTTACTGTGTTTCAGAAGAGACAAATTACTGGTCTGCATCAAGCAAACAACTAAGGATATTGATGAAATTACTGGAACTGGATTAAAAACAGTCCAGCACATTCTTAAAACTTGGGAGGATGGTGCTGAACTGTCAACTTGATGGAAGAAATGTGGTTGGGGAGAAAAAAAAAATAATCATGAATGACTGTGATTGGAGAACACTTGGTGAAGGTGCATTGTTGAAGGGGGAAAAAAAAGGACAGTAGAAATCACAGCTTTGTTTAATAGTGAAAATAAGAACATCTTGGGACTAAACACCTGTGTGGCCATGAGAAAAAAAAAAAAAAACTCTTGTTAATGAGGGTAACAGAAGAAAGGCTTCTCTGATGAGCCCAGACTGACCGTATTTCAGGCCAATGAAATACGGTGCGTGAGGACAAGAAGGGAAGTGCATGCACCCATCATTTATAGTGCGCACAGTACAAGCCTCTGGAGGCAATTATGATCTGACAATTAAATGAAGTCAGCTGACCACCTGACCGTACTGAAAGCCCAGGTTTTCCCTACAATGGATTTCTTTTTCCAGATAGAACTGGCAATTTTCAGACATTAACAATGACAAGATTGATTGGACTTAAATTCTGAAAAAGTTCTGGGATCATTAGCAATCATTTTCAAGCAGGACAATTATTATTTTAGATTGTTTAATAATACAATTAAAAAATAAGTGTTCACTAATGTTACAATATCTGTCTCTCTCTCTCTCAAAAAAAAAAAAACAAAACAAGAAATGGGACAGCTGAATAAAAAAAATAATAAAATTCCCTGCAATCTTCTATAATTTGACAAAAGAATGTCATTTTGAAATGCAATGAATGAAATGTCCTTTCGTTTGGCTTCTGTTAAAGAAATGCCAAAAGGTTCATACACTATATGAGCAAAATTTTGTAGACACCTGACCATCGCAACAACGTTAATCATTATTATTACTGGAGAGAGAGAAAAAAAAAATTACATATTTAGTTTTTGAGTTTTTCAGTGATAATAAACTCCTCTCTTCTAAGATGACTTCTCATTAGGCTGTAGAACATGGCTGTGGGGATTTGTCCGTTCAGCAACAAGAGCATTGTTGAGGCCACCCACTAATGTTGAATGAGAAGGCCTGAGGCACAGTCTGCATTCCAATTCCTTCCAAATGTGTTCAGTGGTGTTGAGGTCTGGGCTCTGTGTATAGGCCACTCAAGTTCTTTGACTTCAAATTCGACAAATCATGTCTTCATTGGTGGTTCAGTGGTTAAGGCTCGGGTTACTGATCAGTTGATCAAGCTGCTACTGTTGGGAATTTGAATAAGGCCCTTAACCCTGATCTACTCCACGCATGCACTGTATTGTGTCTGACTTGATAATCAGCAGGGATATGTGGGGAAAAAAAAATTAATAAATAAAAAATTCACTGTGCTGTAATGTACAAGTGATAAAGCCTTATTCTTCATAGACGTCACTGTGAACACAGGGGACTGGTCACGCTAGAACATGTTAGGACCCCTAAACTACAGTGTAGGGAAACTGCTACATACAAAAACATGCTATAAACACTAATAATAATAATAATAATAATAATAATAATAATAATAATATGTTCCAATTTTGTGGACACATTTGGCAGATCCTTATGCATGTTCAGCAGTCACGCGTTCACAATTCGTTATAGTCTTTGAGCGACGGGAGCTCATTTTACTTTAAATGTATATAACAAAGACCACAACATTTGCACAGATCAGTTCTATATTTAGAAAATGCTGGCATCATCAGTAGCAGCCCTCAACAGATTTTCAGTTAGCAATGGAAACATCAGTAAACTAAAGTGTTTTTTAATTATGGGATTTGGCAGATGTGCTTATCCAAAGTCTTCATCAATAAACACATTCTTAGACTGGTTCATTAGGTAAGGAACGAAGAGTACTAAAAACACACAACACGAGCGTATCCTTTTTTATTTATGTTCCAATTGATTGATGATTTTGTTCAGTTCAATCCAATTATGACTCATGTGATCCTGTGGGAAGTTAACGGTTATGTTAAGCTTTAAAAAAAAAAAAAAAAAAAAAAACTCTTAGGTTGGGCTTGCTGGGGCTTTTCAGAATCTTAGGAGTCATTAGGAGAATTTTTTATAGGTTATAAATTGTAAGTGTGAGAAAAAAAATCTCAATATAAAATATGTTTATAATTATACATAAATGAGTACATCTTATCGATGACTACTGACTTAAGCTTTATATTTCAAACGTGGCTTTCTTGTTTCTGTGTTCTTTTTCATGTCACCAATTAATGCAAAATAATTTCACGAGCAGACACACATACTGCAGCATCCTGCTATACACATCTTAGTAAAGCGCTCCAGTACATACTTTCCACAGCACTTTACTACTCTTCTTTATGGCAAGCCATATCAGGACAAAGATCCCCCCCCCCCCCCCCAAGTACCTTGGGATCACAGATATTTCCCTGATCCATGTGTCCAAAGTGCTTTAGTACATACCTACCACACAAAAAGGTAGTTTTTTATAACCACATCAGGAGGTAATATAAATTTACTTTAAATGCTTCTGAAGCATGGGTATGCTTTATACTCCCATCAACACTGTAAAAATATCAATTTGTCTAACCAACAAAGCATCGAACGACAAAAAAGCTGTTGACTTGTTCTGTTACAGATTGATTGCACCTCATTCATCAATGGCTACAACATATTACTTGGATGGTGGTACCATGCGTGGTTTCAGTTGCATTCCTGGGTTTGCTGGGAACGCCTATTTTGTGAAATATTCCATCAACTAAATTGGTCTTGTGGTCAGAAACTGACACCAATTTTAAACAGCTTTATTATTTAATTTCCGTTTATTAGGCATACACATTTTTAATAATGAATAAATTGCAATGGTTTATTTCACAGTAACAGGTTCCAAAGTTTGGAACAAGCTGGTTAGGTTACGGACAATCACACTTTTGTAAAAGCACAAATCCAAGTGATACTTTGTGCTTTACAAAAAAGGAGGATACTTTGTGCCACCTGTATGTAGTAATACCTCATTTTAAATCACTGGACGAATATCGCTAGCGGAGAAAGCAATCTGATTCTTGGGTGATTCATGTAGACATAAATATTTGTATTATCAGATTGCTACAGTGCATGTCAATTTCCTGATCCGATTCCCAAAACTGAATGTATGAAGTTTAAAAGATTTCTTGGTACTTGTAAAGGGGTTTGCTTTTTCCATTAAGCTTGTCAGCCTGGGGAACATCTAATGAAGTAAGGTCTCTTTATGGGTGGGAGGAGGGGTGCTGGCATTTGGGGCTGCCTGCAAATACCCTAAAAACTTACTGCATGTTTCGGAGAATTAAGGATTTTAACAGCACCAGCATAGCTTTTGCAGGATTTATGAGCTCTGCTACTTTCAGGGCCTTAAGTCTTTATTATTGCTTAAGACATTTAGTATTTTGTAGAGGATATTGGCTTTATATACAGCAATAGAACTCATTATGTTAGAATGTCAAACAGGCGAACTGTAAGAAAGGTAAAGAACCATCAAACCACTGAGGCGGAATTGAATGTCTTCCAGCTAACACACTAATAGTAGAATCATAATTTTGCCTCTAATTACAAAGCTGTTCTCATTGTCTTCCTTCCCGACTCTAATCAAGCCACTGAGACTTTAGAGGGCATGAGTTTTTAATATTTCTTTAGCACTAACATCTGACAGCCAACAGTACAGGAATAATCACATAAAGAGTAGAGGTGAAGGGTTGGGTGTGCGTGTGTGAGTGATTGTGGGGTGTGTGTGTGTGCGCGCGTGCGTGTGCGCGTGAGAGAAAGAGAGAGAGACACTAGATGGGTGGGGGATTTGTATCCTGCTCGTAGATGCTGCTGTGCCAAGAGGCGGGGAACTAGGCAGAGGGGTGGTACTACCAAACGTTACAGATTGTTGAGACATTGTACCAGAACAGTTTTCCATTTTAGAAAAAAAAAGAGAAACTTAAACAGAGCTCACGTGCACTAGTATGACAGAGGTGATGTATTCATCTCGGAGAAAGTGACCGGACACACACTTTCTCTCTTACCCCCACATGCTGGCTGATCCTGGGGGATTCTCATGTCTCCTCAAAGCACTGAGGAACTTCAAGCAGCTGCTCCTTCTCGCTACGGTAGACCTGGAGAACATCTAAAGCAACGTCTTTTCCGCTTATGTTCCTTTCGGAAGGCATCCTCTTTTCCCTGACAGTACAGGGTTCCTCCGGGATCTCACATTAGAGGATCTATTTCCAATACAAGGACTTCTGGTTCAGCTCACATGTTCTTGTAACCAAGATTTCTGGATCTAAGTCAAAGGCTGCTGGGTCGTATTCTCATTTTCAGTGCACAGGACTTTGCACATCCCGCATGTAATTCGTCTCATCTAATCAACTTTGAAGTCTTCAAGAGGATTGTAGAGGGTTTGGGACTGTCACAGTGTTAACAAGTCCAAACAGACAAAGCTGATTAATTGGAGGCTTGGGAGCAGAGACCTGTCGTCACTAACATTTGGGACACATACCAGCAAACAGCAGGAGATTTACACAGTGAGAGGAGACAGAGAGAGAGATTGGGAGAGGAGAGAGGGTGAGGGGAATCCAAGCGCTATCACAAGCTGTAATGACTAACAGAGAGACTTTGTAAATCATCCTAAATACGTCTACTGGACACTGAAGTACTGCTGCTAAGGAAGGTGAAATTATCTGGTAAGATTACCACTTTGTTCTCTGAAAATGTCAATCGGTCACAAGTCACAAACATAATTGCGTCTAGCTTTAAACAATGGAAGGTTAACAACCTGCTTGTATTTTCTAATCGCATGGTGTTTACCTAAAGCAAAAGTCAAGTAGTATGAAACCAAGAGGTTGTGCTTTGAGTGATTCTGTAGTGAATATTATTTATTTTTAGGTTTTTGATGAGTAGCTATTAGGAAAGGAAATTCAGTCATATACACAAGACAATTGCACACTGGGATATTTAAAAAAAAACAACAAAAAAAAAAACTCTGGGTTCTCTTGTCCATGTTCAAAGGAAAATCAATGGTGAATCACAGACACAATGATCACAGGCTCTGGGTAATGTGTGCTCTGTCCGTATACATACACACCTTTTCATTACAATATGCATATATATGTGCACAAGGTGTGTGCATAAATAATGCTTTGCTCATATCGAGCCTTTTTGTGCTGTTTAACAGCCAAATATTTTCCCACAAGGTCAAAATAATTAGCAGGAATCCTCCACCACCACTAACTCCACCACACATACTGTAACTTTTTACATACGTGAACAACAAGATAGCCACAGCCAGGCAGTAGTGTCAACAGTGCCCTCCAGTGTAGGTTGTGTCTTCAACAGCATCATCTATTGTCCACTTTAGATTGAATAGAATAGAAACCAATAGTAAAAGTGAAGGCAAAGGCACAATTAACCACTAATAGGTCACCTAACATTTAAAAATTAAAAGAAGAAATTTTTTTATATATGAGGATTGGCTTCATAAGAGCATAATTATTCTAAACACAGACCAAGGAGATTATAGTGGTCTTTGGAAAAGAGACTGAGAAAGGAGATCTCTATAGTTTAAACCAGAACAAGATGAAGGTGCTGTTAGAGACCATTTCATCCCTCAGGAAGTTCTGACCAGCTGCCGTGTTGGAGACACAGGGGTGGGGGTGGGACGAGAGGACTGAGTTAAGCTTTGTACACTTTGCCAGACTTCTATCTGGCTAAGGGGGTTTTTAAGACCATCGCTGTGGCTTATCAAAAACACAAAAAACAGCATCCTATGACTTGAATAAGTGTCAGTGCAGAGGTATGCAGCTGGGGATCTACTGTATGCAGCTGGCATAATCACATACATGTCACAATGTATGGATGCCTTGTTAAAGTTTTTTTTTTTTTTTTCCTCCTCTTAACAGCAGGTATAAGATCAAGCAGAATTCATGCTATTAATTATTTTGTACCTTTCAGGAAATAGACAGGTTTAATGACATTCTTGTAAGGCTGAAAAAAATCCTGATTATGGCTAATTAGTGCCTGGAGTTTGTCAGATCTCAGCAGTGAACCTGGAGCAAATGTGTGTGAATGGAAGAGAGATTTGAGCTTTCCTGAAACTTGATCCTGAAACCAGTGCGAGATCATGAAAATCGAAGGGCCTTCATTAGGGAGGTCAGAAGTTTTATTTATATTTTTAGCTTGTATTATAAGTTACACAAAGATGACTTGCTGCAGTTTGTAGGTGTTTCTAGGCTCCACACAGTAGGTGGTTTGTGCCTCTTTTTAATAGATCATAGAATCCCCAAAAATTGAATAATTCCTTGTTTAGTGTTGACGTGGACAGTTTTGAGCGGTCACTACAGTAGCACTTGTAAAAAGCTCCCAGACAGGGGATGGAACAAACCTGCTAAAATGGGAAAAATCCAACCCTGTACACTGAACTACTAGGTAGGATGTTTATTATGGAAGTGACGGCAGGTTCATACCTTCTGTAGTCACAAGTTAGAGAAAGAGATTTACAATACAAAAAAAAAAAAAACTAACAACAAAATTATCTGGTGTACACAAAGACATCAAATCTTGCACACTACACTAATAGAATGTGCTGTAACTGATAAACATCATGCTCAGTGCAGCTGTGTATTATGGACATGCACAGCAGATATATATCCAAACACAGGTCCCGGTCACTGTTACCAGGTGAGAAATCACAGCAGCTCTTAACAATTTATATTAAATTGTAATGTGTAGTGTGATTTTTTTCCATTCAAATGCTTCACTGTGGTTAAGAGCCCCATCGATGTACTGTGCCTCTTTTGTAGATGTTCTGCAAATGTCATTCGGCTTTACACCGTCATTCATGAGAAATTTCATCGCCAGTCCCGGTTTGACTTGAATGTCCCTCATATAATACGACATTTCTTCTTTTGCAATATTTTGGCTGTGTAAAATCCGTGCGGCTTTTCTGTCAGAAAAAGTAGGTCTTTACCGTTTTCAACACCTCCGCAGCTGTTTTCATCAGGAATTTTAGACTGCTGCGCCACAGGAGCATCTGGATGATCTTTTCTTTGGAGAATTATATCCATAGTCAAGTTTGTTGGTGATTTAAGGCATGGGAGTCAGAGTTAAGTGACCAGGATACATAAAAAAAATATATATATAAATAAAAATTATTCGGGACAATTGGACAGGTTCTGAATGTGGGAAAACCCCCTAATAGTATGAGGTCACCGAGTCAGAAGCTTGAGTCTCATCAGCTCAGCTGCTACATGTTTGTGTGGAAAGGGAGGGGATCTCAGTTTGCACTAATGAGCAAGGAAAGCATTTATGGAATGCCATGCTCAGGTTAAAATGAGAGGAGGCAAAGTGAGAAAGAAGGGAGAGAGAGAGAGAGAGAGAGAGAGAGGAGAAAGAGAGCAAAAACTAGTAGTTATGCCCACTCAACATCTAATTACTGACTGGAACACAGCTGCACAGGTACCTTAGGCTGAACTAATGGAATTTTCTTCTGTTCTCTGGTTGTTCTGTAGACATTCCAGAGACCAGGTTTAAGAATTTAGACTGAAAGGTTTAGTTTTACAAAAACCTTTACAAAACTTACTTTCCTAAACTTTCATCATTGTAAACGAAAGACATAAAACAAACCTTCCACAATTTTTTTTTAAAGATATTTGCAGGTAGTCTGTTACTGACACTGTTACGTGGTAGGGGGGGGGGGAGACTATCACACTCCCACCTCCTTAGTGTGAATGACCGTACAAGTAGGAGAAGGGGTAGATATGATACAATTATTTGTTTACAAAATCTTTTCTAATATTGCCTTTAGAGAAATCACATCTGCCCTACAATTCGCTGGTTTTCCACTATTGGAAGACTGCTCGATCGCTCTGTATGAAGAAACACAAAAACTCTGTTTCTCCAGTTGCGTGTGTCCACACAACTTATGAAGGGACACACACACACACACACACACACACACACACACACACACACACACACACACACACACACACACACACACACACACACACACACACACACACACACACACACACACACACACACACACACACACACACACACACTTCCTGAAAGCAAATATGAATCCACATCTACTGAGTTGAGAGTGAAACCCCAACCTTACGTACGGCTAAACACAGGCATTGCCTCAGGGCTGACAGGAAACTGCTGTGCGAGTTCTCACTGTTCAATTCAAAGTTTCTCCTCCAGAAAGACTGTTTAACCTATCATTACACATGTATTAGAACTGCTGTCAGGGACTTCCTCCATGTGTCCCATGAGACGCAGACTTCCCGCAAAGGAATGCATCATGTTTTCCATGAAGCATAAAAGTGGAAAAACTGACAAAATAAGGGATGTTCTTCTGAAAATGATTGTACAACTGTTCAACTGGAGGAACTGTGGATAAGGAAAATCTATTAATTTTTTTAAAATTAAAGATCTATGTTTTTTTTTCTTTTCATTAATTCAGTTGCAGAAAGATGAGATGAGCTTTATTAAATCATTTTATCGGTTCATAACCAGTGATTAAATACTTTGAGTGAGCGCTCTATGAGACTGTCAGACTGGTAGAAATTGCAGGCTAGGTGACCGACTGAATGTGACACCGGCTGCATTTTGGTCAGCTTCCTTCATTCAGGCTAGTCGGGGTGAGATAAACGATGTACACTCACCACAGTTTCTCTAGATCTTGCATGTGTACTTTCCATGTGACACTAGATGTTATCCCAGCTTCATTCCTGGTTATCATAACAATTACACATCTGTCTTTTATTTTATCTTTCTGTTTTTATCCAGATGTGTTTTTCATAACCCAATCATCTGTAGTAATATTTAATAGGAATATTTGTTTTTCTTTTTAACATTGATTGCATAGAGACTTAATCCATGCTGGCCTGCATCCCAGATTTACAAAGAAGTTGAAAAGCAAAGACACTGAACACTCCCATTCTTCTCTGTTGGGAATTCTAACCAGAGACTAAGGTCAAATGTGTCAGTCTTTTGATCATTAAGAAGAAACTGATTGGCAAACTCAAGTTTACACAACAGCCTGGTCAACACAGTGCTGGAAACAGATTAAGCAAAGGAAAATATATACATACAGTAAATATATACCATATTTACAAAATCCAAACCAAAGTCTACATACGGTGAATCTTATAAGCATCTTCCAATTTACATGCACATGCAGAGCGTTCCGCGTGGGAGAGCCCTGCTCTGTAACCTTACCCACCAAAATGTTCCATTAAAATCCCCGACAGCATGTTATTCCTTCTTAGAAGTCTCTCATTCACCTCTATTCATGAGTCTGTATTCAGTTTTCCTAATAAGAAACCACTGTCAAGTTAATGTAAAATGTAGATAAACAAGAGTGTTAAATACAGTAGTCAAACAGTGACAGACTGTGTGATTGCTGTAAGGTTTGGTTGGAAATCATAGGTAACCACATCTGCACTTTTCATCAAAGTGCCACAAAGTGTGATTTGGCCTGAACTGCAGACGGCATCAGACTTTCCACTCTCTGTGAGGTTAATGCCTGAAGTCGAAGATAGGGGGTGGCGTCTGCAAACACTCACTGGTGTGGCAGATAGCCAGGTCAGACCAAGGCCAGGACACCCATACAAACAAATTCATATGACATCATGAAAAACAGTCCTGATCACCTAGCAACTAGAATCAGGCGTCGTATATGGCACACACAGTGTGGGCCGCTTGCTGTGGAACAGGATGTCAGGGATGGGCTGGTTATGTGAACGTGGATGAGTTTAGCTTATTATATGAATCTAGACCGTGTTATCTTCTACAGCAAGTATAATAACTCACTGCTAAGTAAACAAACTCTGATTCTTAAACACTGGTCTGTCTCATCTGAAGCTTTAAACAAGTTCAGCTTCTCCAGTCAGGCCAAACGCTTACCAGACTAGGGTCATGACATGCCACGATCCCTACAGGCGAATACTTTCCATCTAGAATCCTCACTTTTCCCCACCTGAGGTATAGGAACCTAGTAATATGTCAGACCCACCTCCCTGTTGAAATATAACCCATCCCTGAAGACCGGGAGTGTGCAAAACTGCATTAAAAACAGAAGCAGCCTGATTTTTGATGCTAACAAGCTCTCTGGCATGTCTATAATTCAGCAAACAGGCAAAGGTGACACATTGCCCATCTGGAGCAGAGTAAGACGCATTATATGGTTTAGAAAGGCATGTGCAGGCAAGCTGAGTCGGAAAACATGCTACGAGAGGATATTACAATGTAGTCAGATGATTGTATCTAAGTTCTAATTTACTTTAAAGACTTTAAAGAATGTAAGGTTTGGTGCCAGCTGTGGAGCAAGGCAAGTTTCCATTTTTTAAAATTTTTTTTTTTTTTTTTTATCTTTAGCCCCTAAGGACATGTACAGACATTTCACAAGGGGAACATCTTTAGTTTTTACAGTGTTTTTTTCTTTTTCCATTCTTTACCTTTACTCATCTCTCACACCCCACCTTATCTCTGACAACAGCTCACCGCAGGTGTGTTGGTGCTACCATGGAAGTCCGTGCACTGGTCTTGATGGTTTTGCTCCTGGTGTCTGATCTGTTCCCATTACTGGAAGGCAGAAATGGAGTTGAGGAATTTGACAATAGCGATGAAGGCCCAGAGCCCGGATTCCTCTCAGGTTCACGTACTCGCCGAGCCCCAGAAGTTCCCACCCAGGACAAGTGCTCTTACACATTCATTGTTCCCCAGCAGAAAGTCACAGGTGCTATCTGTGTTAATTCAAAGGAGCCAGAGGCTGTACTGGAGAATCGGGTGAATAAACAGGAGCTGGAACTTGTTAACACTGAGCTCCACAAGCAGAAGAGGCAGATCGAGACTCTACAGCAGCTTGTGGAAGTGGATGGTGGTATCGTCAATGAGGTTAAACTCTTGCGCAAAGAATCACGCAACATGAACTCTCGGGTGACACAACTCTATATGCAGCTTCTCCACGAGATCATCCGCAAGCGGGACAATGCACTTGAGCTTTCTCAACTGGAAAACAAGATTCTGAACCAGACATCAGAGTTGTTGCAGCTTTCCAACCGCTACAAAGATTTGGAGCATAAGTATCAGCATTTGTCATCGCTTGCAAACAATCAATCTGCTCTCATTGCACTACTTGAAGTGCAGTGCCAGAAGGCGCCCCCAGTAGTGCCACCTAGACCACTGCCCCAACCCCAGCCACAGCCACAGCCCCAACCCAGGCCGTCTTCACCTATTAATAAGCCATACCAACCGCCAACATATAACCGCAACAACCAGATAACCAATGAGATCCAGAGTGATCAAAATCTCAAAGTGCCACCACCTGCACTACCCACCATGCCAAGTGGCACTCACAGCCCATCTACAACCAACAAGCCATCTGGTAAGTTCCATTTTTTAAACCTAAAATTCAATTCTATTCTACAGGGTGTCCTCAAAGTCTGGGTACATAGGGGATTAACACATACTTTTAAAACAAAATTTTATTTAATTCTAATGTTAATAAATAATATTTTTCAATATGATTTCCATCATTTTCAATACATAATTTGATGCGCGTTGCAAAATTAAGATGGGCGCGATTGAATAGGTCTGCATTGCCTTGAGACCAGTATCGAAGATTCTGTCTGTTGACTTCACCATTTACATAAAACGTAGCTGTACACCACATCTGTACCCAGACTTTGTGGTGCTATGTATAGTCAGATTTCTTGATGTATTTGTTTCCCATATGAAATATTATATGTCATTTCAATCTGAATACTTGGATCTATGCAATCATCAAGAAAATTACTGTACATTAAAAATATTCACTTTATATGACATTTAATTAGTAACTGGACAATGACCCTTCCAATGTGATCAAACAACTGGATTTCAAAGGGTCTTTCAAGGATCTGTTAAACATTCAAGGAATATCCTCTTTTTTTTTTTTTTCGTTCACTCCTCCGCATAAATTACAGTATGATGCACAAAATACCGTAGCTGGGCACATAATAACCCCAGAGGCTATACTGCAACTGGTAAGACTAAAGAACAATAGGACTAGATAACAGTTTGCTAAGTTCCAGGGTGGTAAATAAAAACTAAACAACTCATTGTACCTAAACTCATACTGTACAATAGTCAAACAAATAACCCCAACTACCAAACCTAAATTCATGAATTAATAAATACAAATCTATTGATCTTCCTAGGCGTTTCACAGATTTATTTTACAACGATGCACTTTTACATAGTGTATTCACCAAATCTATTTAACTCTGGGGAAAAAAAGGGAAAAGCAGCTCATGATGTTTAACCTGCACATCTGTCTCCAGTTAACCTTTGTTTACACAATGGTCTTTGTAACATAGTGCAGCCTTTGTGTCAGGTAAGTGGTGCGGCGACTGCCTGCATTTAGGCATTTGTTAAGCCACAAATTTTTTTTTCTTCCCTCCGTGTTTTTCTGTTAAACTCTGCAATGATGTAACCTTAATATTTCTCTGAAAAACCTGAAAGAGAAATAAAGTAAAAAAAAAAAAAAAAATTAATTAAAAATAAATAAATCGATCTGTGGTTTTATATCATGCCTCAGAGTAAATGACTCGTCTCGGTTTATGTATTTTGGGAAGCAGAATAATTTGTTATGTATGCAATAGACTGAAAGACTGGGGGAAAAACGGAATAAAATAGCTCTTGCAGTAAGGTAAGGAAGTAAGGAAAAGCGGTCTTAAAATTCAGCTACTTTTATTTGGCACGATTGCCTCTGGCTTCCTCATTAAGGATGTAAATATAAATGTACCATACACCAACTCCTTAAAGATGCTTTGTGGAAATGTCTATGCTAAAAAAAATAAAACTGAATTGGTGTGATAAGTTGATGTGAGAGTAAGAGACACGCAGGACTTTTTTTTGTTGAAAAAATTAGTAAATTTTTGTGGCTAAAAACATATTAAAGTGTTAAAGAATATTAAACAAAATCAAGTCATAGCAATCCATAGAATTATTAGGTCAAACCTTAATTTACTTTAACTCATTAAAATGTATAAAGAAGACTAAAATACAGACTATGAAAAAAAGAATAAATGTATACAGTGAAGATCTAGTAAAAGCCACTAGCTATGGAACAAGTATGACATCTTATTCCCTAAAAGCATATTTTTGGAAAATGTCTGTGTTGTGGCAACCAGTCCACGCTGTAAAATCCTCCACAAGCAATTAAACAGGGGGAGAATTCCGGGAGAAACTTAAAAAGAAAATGCTGACACAGGTTTGTAAGAAACTCTAGCAGGCTCCTGTATAATAAGCCAACAAACCTAACAGTCTGCTTACATTTGTTTTTATGAATACTAATAGGCAAGGACAAGAAAACTGAGCTAATGCTGAGCTGAGCATAAAAAACTTCTTCCACACCTCAGAGTGCGCACAGAGTCCATTCCCTAATTTGCTAGTTTGGAAACATTCATATTCACCACTGATCTTTAGCTTAGGAGACAGCTGTCCGTGTTGGAAAATTAAATGTTCAACTGAGTGAAAAATCATTATATAGTGCAAAGTGCTGTTTTGGTAATAAACAACAAAATTCATAAGAAAAATGCCAAAACTAATACTGGTTGAGTGAGACGTTTGTACGCGGTGATAATCATCAGGTTGTAATGGATACTGGAGTCCAGGCAGCAACTTTGATGATTATTAAGCTCAGCAATGGCTATTTATCAAGTAATCTAAGGCTAGTACCATGAAGGAAAACATATTTATTATATTAATTTAACTTTCGCTTATGTTGAGCCTAAAATACAAAAGAACACTGGTTGGCATTACACAAAGAGACACATTTTAAAGGTACAATTTGGGTTATAAAAGGGGTAATTATGGTCAAAGGCCTGTTCGAATAGGATGTTTGCTAAAGATACAGTATATGTTTAGTTCGTCAGCAAGGTTGGACCCATTTGTATCTGTTTATTACTTAAAATATTTGTAAACTTACTTTTATTAGGTATTTAAAAGGTTATTTGGACTTAAACCTGATGGAGAGATGGACAAAGGTATGGAAAAAAAATAATCATACTCATACATAATTCTACATTTTTCATTTTGACTGTACTTGCCCATGACTCAAATTTTCTTTAAGAAATGTAGATGGTTCTGCTGAATTTCCCAGAAATCAACCTGAACAAACTATTAGGCTCACCAGGCAGTTTGAAAGGTTGAATGAAAGAAATATGTTCATTCCCTGTTATAATCATTATTTATATTAATAAATATCACATGACTTTTTTTTGTCCAGTCTCAGTCAATACACCATATGGAACTATTTTGACATTCTTCCCTAAAAATAAATAAATAAATAAATTCAACAGACGATAGTGGACCTTCTATTTGCATCTTTATTTTTTTTATCTGTTTAGAACACATTATCAGTTAATTCTAAATAATTTATTCATATTCCATTAGTTTAAAGCGACAAAATCTCCCGATGTGATTGGTTGTGTCTCACAGCTACTAAAATTTGCCCAGACAATTCTGTACAGAAATTTAGTCCATTATTATTTCAAAATGATATGCATGTTAAAATTGAGTAAACACACCAAACCTAATTTACAAATCGGTCAAATTAGAAGAGAATTCTAAAAGCTTATGGTTACAACTATGATGATGTGTCACAGAAAAGGAAATTTGTGCTAGTCATGCAAAACTGCCTAATACAACTACACTGATTCAAAAAGCAAAAATATCTTTTTTTCTAAAGGAGGCAATTCTGACAGTATGGATGGAATATTATTTAATTAACAAAAAAAGAAAAACTTGGATCATAGACACATCGACATAAATCCATTATACTTCAATAGGGAGCTTCTCAAATAGGAAGTGCATTAATCAAGTCGCGACTGTTGCACTATATTAGATTCAGACTGCTCTTCGACTTTTATGCTGTGCTTGGCCTATGAAATGCGGACATTTTCCAAGGACAGAAATGACAGCCAAAATCAATGTCGGTGTCGTGCTGAGAGCTTTACCAGCTAAAGAGAAAAGAAAACAAAGGCATGAGGCACAGTAGATCACTGTGGGCAGCCCAATAAAATAGAATAACCCGTCTCACACCATAGACATCCCAAAACTACAACATAACCCCCCCCAGGGGAATCCCACAAGAAGCTGTTAGAGATTTCCTCAAAGAGTAGAACACTGTTGGAGAGGCTCCAAACTATGGGACATGGATGAAGCACTACAAAGTGGTTCACATCTGTCTTGTAAGTCAGGTGTACACAATTTATTTATCTTTAGTCATTTAGCTTCTTTTGCCATAGGCCCCTGGAAAGACTGTCTGCAGGCACTGGACGATGGTCATACTAACAGCGGCATGTTCCTAGTGAAGCCTGAGAATACCAACAAGCTCATGCAGGTGTGGTGTGACCAAAAACAGGACCCTGGAGGCTGGACGGTCATCCAGAGACGCATGGATGGCTCTGTGAACTTTTTTAGGAACTGGGAGACTTACAAGGTGAGAGAAAATATGGCTACATCTGATTAATATTGTATGGAAGGGAACTTATTTACAGTACGTACGCACCACTGCATTATGGATAATTCTAAAATGTGCACACTTTCACAGTGGTAGCAATGCAAAACCAAAGCTTTCACTTATTTTGAGCTGAATACCAGTGAAGTAAGTAATTAAAGTAAGTCAAATATTCTTTGATTAGCGATAACTACTTTCTGATGTTATGACTTCCTTAGTCAATCTATCATGACCAACAATTTCTGACTACATAATCTGACTCACATAATCCGGACCAGAGGTTATTCAGCATCATGCCTTTAAAATCAATTCACAGCGAATGAAGAACATGTGCTAATCAGAAATTGCCATACTCTAAATGGCAAGCCATTACTTAATTATGCCCTAAATATCTAATGGTATTATTACAGAGAAGAAACTACAAGAAATCCATATAAAACATTTACGTAAATAGTCTTGGACAAGAGGCCCAGGCCTTGCAACAGTGGTAAATTTCTAGTAAATCTCACACACAAAAATTATTAAGGATTTTTATCCATTTTATCCGTTCCAGAATTAACGATGGACAACTGACAAATTAGGTCTGTAAGACATGCTTGATCATGGTGGAAACACAAAATACAAGCATGCAAGGGGAGAAGGATTTTTATAATGATGAAAAGCATATGCTGAATGATAAAAAACATGTGTGTGAAATGGAACAGGAGAGGCTGAATCTCTAGAACCACACTACGCACATCCAAACAGACCCAAAATATCATTTCCTACACTTTGTGTTTTTTTTTTTAGTTGTTATTTACAAACAATACAAGAAAACAATAAAAATCTCATAATGTATTAAGATATTCTAATTCGCAGACCATATATTTGGGTGATCTGTGTTTCTGTAGTGCATGAGAATGGCAAGTGTGCACTACTGTACATCACAAATTTTGAGCCTACTGCCTCATTTTCATTCTCACAGCAAGGCTTTGGGAATATAGATGGAGAATACTGGCTTGGGCTGGAGAACATTTACTGGTTGACGAATCAGGCTACCTACAAGCTTCTAGTGACCCTGGAGGACTGGGCTGGGCGCAAAACATTTGCTGAATATGCAAGCTTTAGGCTGGAACCTGAGGCTGACTTCTACAAACTACGGGTGGGACGTTATCATGGCAATGCTGGAGATTCTCTCACCTGGCACAATGGCAAGCAGTTCACCACGCTGGACAGAGATCATGATGCATACACAGGTGGGGACTAAAGTTTATTGATCCTTTGTATTCTTTATTGTAAGGTTTGGGAATGTTCCCCAGGCCTCTATAGCCATAAACAACCCCCTCATTGTGCATCACGTTTCCTTATATGGTAACACTTTCTATAGCCTGTGTCCAGACGAGTATACATGCAAATAACTTGTTTCCACAGGGCACCTTACCAAAAAGCTTAAATATGCTCTTTTTGCTGATAGTACACAGAAAGCTTCAGACGTAGAGCTAACAGTAGAGGTGTGGCGGATGCATCAAGAAATGATCTTCATTTGTAAACTCTTCCAAAACATTCCAATATGTGATATATGATAACACAATAAACATTTTTACAGATACACTGTATGCATTTACACACTACCCGGTGGAAAAAGGCACAATCCGGATTTAAACAAGCAGATACTTAATAGCGTTCTTTAAAAAGATTTAAATGTTTCAGCAACAATTCTTTTAACCCTAACTGATGTGTTGGACAGTTCTTAATCCAACTGCAGGACATGTCCAACATGATTGTTAAAGAATGAGAAGATACACATCATTAAAACCTGGAAGAACATGGTGAACTGCCATCTTCACAGGAGAAACATGTTGGCAAACAAACAGTCGATCAGGTCTAGACTCCGCCAGCTGACTACCCAAATGTACTGAATAACCAGGTTATCCCATCAGTGTATTTCTTCTTCCCTTAGGGCACAGGCACATTCCAAGATGACGACGCCAAAATTCCTTGGGCTCAAATTGTGAAAGAGGGGCTCTGGAAGCATGAGGGATTATTTTCACGCATTCTTTTTTTAAAGAATTGGCCACTACAGAGTCCTGACCTTAACCCTCTTTGAAAGTCATTGGGATGTGCTAGAGAAGACTTTACTGAGTGACCCATTTTACCCATCATCAACACCCGATCTCAGGGAAATGAACGCAAATGAAATGTGCCATTACATTATATAAGGCTGCTAAACACATAAGAGAGAATATCATGTTAATAAGTGTGTTTTTGCAAATGAAAAAAAAAATAGTAAGCGACTGGTGTGCAAAGATTCTACGGTACTTTTTCATATAATCATTTCTTAAAAAGGAAATGAAAAACACCTATGTATCTAAATATATATTGCTTATGCTTACTTTTCTCTCAGGTAACTGTGCGCATTACCAAAAGGGAGGCTGGTGGTATAATTCCTGCGCTCACTCCAACCTGAATGGAGTGTGGTATCGAGGTGGGCACTATCGCAGTCGCTACCAGGATGGCGTGTACTGGGCAGAATTCAGAGGAGGAGCCTACTCCCTAAAGAAAGTGGTGATGATGATCAGACCCAACCCCAACACTTTTCACTGAACAGCGTACAAATCAGAAGAAAAGACTGAACACTATCCCTATAGATCAACACTCATAGTATATAGTCTAAACGTAGGAAGAGTCTAAAATGGTTACATTTGTGGTACTGTAAAAGGCAACTTTGGGGTAAGAAAGGAGAAGGGACAAAGGAGTTTCCCCTAAATTCTCATCAAAATTCCAACTTTTTGGTCATAATGAAAAATTATTTCCAGTAGAATTTTGGCTTGGTTCACCCAAAGAACAAAAACACAGATTGCCCTCAGGTATAATTAACCTTCAGTTAATATGGAAAAGATTAAATCATTTTTTTAGTGGCCATTTCAAATATGGGCTAGTTCAGCAAGAAACGAGTGCTTTCAAAGGAATATTATATGTGACATAAGACACAAGATGCACAATCTGATGGCAGACAAGTTATACTCTGTATCTTATTGTAATGCAAAAATAGAAAACAATCCTGATTAAATAATTGGTTGATTATTTATTTTAAATAACTATAACAAATAACTGACCAATTTCTTAAACATGTATATACGAGTCAAAAATTGTCCACACTCTGGCTGTAGAATTTATTGTAATTAACTTTTAGAAAAGAAATACATAATTTTTGAGATAACCAAGTTTTTGTATTCTCATTAAAAATGTTCAGAGCCATGAATGCACGGCAGTCTTCACATCATTACAAGTGAATCTTCATCCTCGTAGGGCTGCTTTCACAGGATCAGATAAAGCAAGATCAGGACTATAGGGAGGATGCTTTAACAAACCTGAAAAATACGAATCATTGCTCGCTGCTCTTCTTTTATGCAAATAACAAGTGGAGACAGTAGCCTTGAACCCAAAGCACTGCGGCCAACAGAACTTTCATTATAACCGGAGTGTGAATAATATTTGACTCACCCCCTGCACCTCTATGTACATCCATAGATATCTGCAGTACCAGAAACAAACTGGGCTAAAAGGTCATAAGTAGTATGATCAGAAGCAGATGCCTTTCCAATCTCAGTACAACTCTGAAAATATCTGAAATTGTATATTGGTGTTGATGACCTCCTGATGCATGAAAAATGCCAAATAATAAATGGCAAGGACAATAATAATAATAATAATAATAATAATAATAATAATGTGGCTAGGTTGAGTAGGGTAGTTGATGCTACAGTACTTTAAACCACAGGAATAAAAATTCACAATGACCACTAGAGACTCGGATCACAAATCTAAATGAGCTGTACTTGAGGCAAACCGTTTTGGTGCCATCTTTATAAAAAAAAAAATAAATAAATAAAAAAAAAAATACATTCGGTACATATTTATTCTTTCACATATTTATGAATTTTAGAGTTACATTTCAGTACGGTACAGTACTGCAACAATTTTATATGACACATAACACAATAAAGAAAAGTTATATATTGTTCAGTATTACTACTGTACAAATGGAATACAATATCTGAATGAATAATATGAATAAATAAAGATTTAGTAGGGATGAATACACTCTTTATAGAGCAACAGTATGAGAAAATAAAATCTAAGGTATTTAAAAAGCTTAACCTACGCCACAGGGCTGTATACATTGCCTCACCTCTTGGTAATATCACTTTCTGATCATACATTTTGATATAAAATAAGGTTTGTACTATGTCGCTATCAAAAATGAGGTTTTCTTTGTTTTTTTATTAAAGATATCACTACATGCCCAGATTTGCTTCTGAATAATCAGAAAATTGTACATAATGTACAAATTGAAATGTTGGTACCAATGAGACCCAGCATATTTCTGTATATATAATTTTGGAGAAAACTGTTTATACTTCAAGTGTAACAAATGTACCTGCAACATCAATTGGTTGCAATAATAAACAAAAATGTACAGCCTGTTGTACAGGTATATAATGAGATGTTTTGAATGGAAATCATATCGTAGAAACGGTGTTGACTGTGTCTGATATCTGATCGATTGTTTATATCACTGGATTTAGTTATCAAATGTCTATCTAGTAAAAAAAAAAGCCATAAGTAGGGAACAAAAACAAAAACCATCTTGGGTATCAATACATTGGTACTATAGTACCCGAGTAGGACCTAAAGGCTGATTTATGCTTCTGCAGGAAGTCTACCCTGAACAAACAAACAAACACGGACCAAATTCACTAAGGATTAATAGAAGATGTCTGTAAATATTTCTCTGTTGCAGTAATTTCAATAAAAGTAACATAATTGGTGTTTAGCACCCATTAACTTTCGATCGCCATTGATTGTACAGTAGTAGATCACCGGAGATACACCAGCAAACAGCCTTAGCTCAGTGTCATAGAAATCTCACCACCAACTAGTAGTTTGTTGGTATAAATGCAGCATGACACAGACACGCCAGCATAAGTATAAATTCTATGGTGTAGGCTGTGTGTAAGCCTACACCAAGAAGCAGAAGCATAAACACTTAAAGGTACAAGTGCACTGCATGTGGCACATATAGCCCTCTGCTCCAAGTCTGTATATCTAGGTGGGTGAGTAATAAACTGTGTTAATTTAATATTTGACTAAGTTCAGCTGCTACTTCCTCGGAACTACAGTTGGTATGGATTACAGGCAAGCCACTGCTTGAAAAAAGGGACATATAACATTGGGGGGGGGATGCTGTTCGTAAAAGTCTAACGTGATGAGCCAGGTATAGAGTATCAATATAACTTTTTTGACTAATGTCACAAATTGATATACTGTGTAATTATTATTGAGAAGAATGAACACAGCTGGATTGTAGCTCAATCTCACAACTATAAACTAAACCTGGAGCAAACCGGTATTAAAACTTAAGCCTCCATGAGCCCTGATCCTGGTGAAGTTGGGGGGGTTGGGGAGTGGGGGAGGGAGGTAAAGGGAATTGAACAGAGCACTATTATTAGTCTAAATCAAAGTAGACACCCAGAGTGGACCAGCAGCGATTCCATTCTGCATGAATGAGTTGGGGAGAGGAATAGAAGTGACATGAAGCAAGACAATGGTAAAAGGAGGAAAGGAAAAGTTATGGACATGTCACAAGAGTGTGTAGCAAAGCCTGACGAGGATTTAACATATTTAACGAGCCCATTGATTCAGCTCAACTGTGTGCAAAGCAGCTGGAGACATTTTAATGAATCTTCCATGCTGACTTTGATGAGTAAGCATGAGTAATACTCAATGAGCTGAAGTTGTTCAATGAAGGCATTCATCTGATGTGTTGCCAGTAATCTCTGCTGACTTTCCATGGGAGATTAATTCATCTGTAAATCCTTGGTTACTTGGATCCCTCTAACAATGGTGTGTCTCTGTTAGTCCTTTTCCACAAAGACACAGCGTAAATACCATAGACAGGTGTTGTGGGTGGGGTGTTAGAAGACATTACTTATGATGCTTGTATATCAAATCAAGGGAGGGGGCTACTGGGTAGGAAGACTTTCTCACTCTCGCACGCACGCACACTCACTCATTCGCACAGATCTGTCGGGAAACTCCTTTAACAGGGAACCTCTCTAATGACACTCGCGCAGGCACACACAAACTAACGGAATCAGTGCTCTCACAGAGAGAGACTCTGGATCTTTAACAAGCAGCCTCTCTAATTGCACTTGCTTTTGCTTTACGCACACATGGTTACAATGTTATAATAAATAGTCCATTTGCGCACGGATGTTGACTATACTGTACGAGTGACACACGTGCACCGAGACTGCGCATTGGAGATGACTACCCATAGTCCTGTAACACACGTGAGAGAAGAACCATTGGCTCAGTTGTGATCACGTGGCGCTTGGCAGACAAAGCGCATACATACTAATTGTATATCAAGACCTTGCTCATTTATTAAAATTAAGTATATTTATTTTTGTTACATTTAAATTTTTCCTCGTCATGCAAAATGCTCGCAGACCAAGGTACTCGCAATCCAAGGTTGAACTGGAGTCACAATGGTTAAAACCTGGATGCAAGTGTTTTTTATTTATTCTGTACATGAATAAGTACACACAAAGTACAAATCCCGAGTCTCTCTCACACACACAAGCACACACACACTTACAGTCTTTTCTAAAAAACATCAAACACTGCTGCATTTTATCTATAATATGAAGACCATATCTACTGAATGGAAGAATTATGAAAAGTCAATTAGCATCATGACATCATGAAAAGCTGTTAATGTTAACTGTTAATTGTAAACTACTCTACAGTCCTGAATCCATTTACTATCTTGGATTCATGGTGTTATGACAATTCAGAGAACAATTCAGTAATTATACACATGTATAATAGTACAATACAGAGATTAGAGATATTGATTCCATTCTGATACATCTGTCCTCTGAGAGTAATACCACTTCCTGATATTTTAATATAAAGTAAGGTTTGTACTATGTCACACTCAAGATGACCTATTATTTGTGTTCATTGTAGTTTTCACTAAATGCCAGGGTTTGCGCTTTTGTATAATCAGAAAATTGTACATGTGCAAATTAAAATTTTGGAATAAATAAAAACCCAGCATATTTCTATAGCATTCATTCATTGCAAACAATCAATGTGATTTTAGCTAAACATATGCTTGGGATTTTTCTCTGGAGGACAGTAAGGAGTTAGTCGCTGTATTTTTTGCGGTGCCAGACATCTTGCTTTAGCTGTTTTAGTAGCTTTGCTAGCACTGCTATTCAATGTCCAAGTTAGTTCCGTATGTAGGTGCTGACCATCAATCTGACCATTCTCATTCGTGTTGCATGACCACCTAAAGACCACACATGAAATGCCTCAGATCCGTTTTGAAAAACATCAGATTTGTGTGTTTAGACAGCTATACAAAACCAGGCCTGGGTCATATTAAGGCAAAAACATCAGGACTGAGTCACTTCTGGCTGGTAATGTGAACCTCGCCTAAGAGTTGAATCTTTTTTTGACTAGTTGTTTTCCATCCTGGAAAGATTATTTTAATTATTCATTTTTTTTATTACTGTATTGTCAATCAGTACAGTAGTAGGACAAAGCATGCCATGTATTTGTCTGTTATATACTGCATAGATACGGAGAGGCCACATTGTTGTTATTCACTGTAACTACTTATGAGTTTCAGTGCAAATAATGAAATGGATTTACAAAAGCTAGTACACATCCAGTAGTATGTGGTATTCAAGTAGAGACCTTTATTATTTTGCACATCAAAAATTAAAATAGCGTTCAAAGCCCTTACTGAATTCATACCACACACTCACTCACTCATTGACACTCGCACACATTCACGCTCTAACAAACACACACACAATCTTTTCTAAAAATTGGCAAAACCTCAATGCTGATACATAATCTAGAACAAGACAACCATAAATACTGAATAGAAGACTTTGGGGGAAAAAAAAAAAAAACTTTGAAACTTTAATTTTCAACAAGGACATTAATGAAAGTCTTGGATGTTAAATATAGACCACTTCACCCTCCTTAACCTATCTACTGTCTTGGGATTATGCTGTTATAACAACAGAGTCATTAAAGGATAACAAAGTGGATCATGAAATGATCCAGAATGGTGATTATTCATTTGTAATGAGTGAAAGTCAGTAGTATAACATAAAGCATGACTTTCTAACCCTTTCTTTTTTTAAATATGGATAACAAAGAGAATTTTGTGGCAATGGAAATTTGGCTGACAAATCAGTGCGTCACAAAGCCCCATGGAAACAAGGCAGCATAAAAGTATAAGTTCCCATTAAAAAGAGACAAAAATACTTTTGCTGGCACTTAAAAACCAATAAAGCATGATCTATTATTTGAGTTTAAAAGATTAGGGCAAAGTCAGAAGTAACTACCAATTAAATTTTCAAAGCTGGTGAAAAGCCACTAGTATATTTACAAGCACTCGCATGATTTAAAGCAGAAGAATCAAAAAAGGAAACTGGGAACCGGTGAAAAGAAAAATGATGCCGAAGTATATGCGAGTGTTAAAAACTCAGTGACTACATAGTGATTTAAATGTAACTGATTTCAAAAATGTTAATAAATAAAGAAATACAAAATTCTGTGCCACATGATTTTAAAACACGTCTTCTTGGTGATAAAGCTTCATAAGAGGCATCCATGAAACAACAATATATTTGTGAGACTTACCCAGATAAGGGATACAGGGAACCATTTTGAGGGATTTGATGTGCTCTCTCATCCGAGTGTAATTCTCTTCTTTCGACGTCAAGAAGTCCAGCTTCTCAAAAGTGGTCTTGTCCTTTCGACTGATGAGCTATTTAAAAGCAAAGCAAAAAGAAGTGTATTGGCTTTTGCTAAACAGGGGGTTCATAACATTTTCTGGTAATAAAGCAGCAGAAGTACTTTTGCTAGTGATATACAGGAAGATTAATGTTTATTATATGAGCTTAGCACAGCTGTGTGTAAAACGAGACTAGACTAAGGAAGACGATTTTCGCTAGGTAACAGTCCCCCAAATTGACTTTTGCATACAGCGTTTAGCCACAGCAATCTAACAACAATACAAAAACTTAATATCTATAACAGAGTGAAACATACCATATTGAAATACAAACCCTTCACTGGATGGCTCTTTTTCCACTTGTCTTCATTAATTAATTCAGGAGACTGCTTTTTTTTTTTTTTTTTTAGAATTAAAGGTAGAATTTCTTTAAATGTAATTACCCACTGTATTGCATTTCAGTTTTATCACTGCGCTCAAGTCATGCCAAACTTAGATGCAATTACAGTCCAAGTACAGCTGTTAGCTTTGCTCAGGTACGGGGTACAGTACGTGTGATCATTATTTTAATATATAAAAATGTGACCCAGTCTTAGCTAAAGTATTTTTTGATGCACTGTTTTATACATAAAATAAGTCTCAATAATAATTTGCTTGGTTTTCACAGACTGGGTTATAAATACTCCAATCTGAATAGATACGTGTCATGGCACAGTACAAAACAGTGGTGGTGTGCACTTGACATTACATATTAAACTTGACGAGCACAGCCGCTGATATTTTACTTAACAACAGTCTATGAAATCTACTTAAAACCAAAAGAAATGCTTGGGAAAAAGCAGAAGCACAAATGTGCTCTAAAAACATGAAGCAACTCTGTTATGTAGCTCCACTTGTACTGAGGGGTGAAACCTATACAGTAGCTAATCTATTTAATGGCAGCCTTAAGTTTTGGGATCTAACTAGTGAGGATAAGACGACAAAAGCCACTGACGCGCATCATTCTGCTCTTATGATTAATATTACTATGGACTACTTTTTTTTTCCCTCCCATTTTTATTTTACTGTATTTGTCTAAATGCACATCATACATATTAATAATGCCTTTACATGATGTGACGCAAATAATATGATTCACAACAGCCTGGCTCTTTGAATTTTCGATTATTCTCCATCATCAAAATGCTACAACTGCTATTTTTCATCTGGAATTATTGGCCCAACCTGAAGTATTTGAAAGGACACCATCCTGAATTCTTTCCTTCACCGCTTTAATGGAAGATGGAAAAAGAGGATGTGGTGGAGTGCTGTGCTTACTTAAAATGAAAAAAGAAACAGTGGGAAGAAACTATGGGAAGAAAATTAAAATGATCTATAAATCAAAAAGCTCTTACTCTGTGTGGAAAGAATAATATTATGACAATGCTTAAAAATACCATTTCAAACATGAAGAGTAATACTGTTATTTTGTGGTTAGATATTCCAGCATAGTCTCAGATTGCACATCTGTATGGAAACTGCTAACATTGCTATATCATTTTGCCTGTGCACTGTAAGCAATTGTAGACCTAAACTGATTAATACAATTTGGATAGTTAATAAGTATATTGATTCAAAAAGTCTAATGTATGTTCCTGTATAAGTGTTTAATTGCCATACGCGTTCATATTCAAATGCACACTTTTATATTCCAATGGTTTATGGTGGGTAAATCCAGTACCACAATGTCCCTTGAACCCCTGTCACACTGAGCCACAAAAAATGGGGCGAATGCAGTAACAAGCAGTACAACCTGGCAGGAATGCAGTAGAAACCAGTAAGGTTTATTTTTATCCATTAACAGCATTTGCCAGCATTCTGGGTATCAGAGAAGGACAATGGCATACTGGATGAGTAAACATTTGAAATAAATTTTGGAAACAACAGCTGTCGTGTTCTTCGAGAAAAAGTACAGTGCACCAGTGCCTAATACTATGGCAGGGTATTAATGCAGGAAAATATTCTTTTAGTTCTTTTAGAGCAGCATATGTTGCCGTACACCATCTATTTCAGAGATATCCCTATATTTTCCAGCAGGACAACATTGCGCATTATGGAGTGCAAAATATGGCAACAAAAAACATGTACAACTGTGCAGCTGGAAGAATTGAAGTACTCTTGCAGGCTAAAATTGACTAACTGGTGTATTCAGTGCCCAAATTATTAAAAAGGGTAATTAACAGATTTGGAGATGTTACACATGGGTAAACAGTCAACTCAAATTCTTTGGAGGATGTTGCAGCCACCAGATGTGAAATTAGTGTATATTTTCCATAAACCATTGCAAATTTCCATACTGTCCCATTTTTTTTATTGGGTTTGTATAAGGCACACAATGTACAGGGGTGTACTTAGAGGTTCCCTGTTTTAGGCTTAGCAGTTGATTGTAAAACAATGTTACTTTTCCTGGACAAGAGGTGATGGAACTTTGCATACTGTAAAGGTGCTGCCAAGTTTGCCCAAACTTTGGTGGATTTTTTGCAGTAGCCCAAATACATGGGCTGTTCAAAAGACACTAAGAATAAATGAAACCCTTTCAGCATTTGTAAGGTAGGACAGTGAGCTGGCAGCTGAGCTGTATGGCACACCACATAAATAAATACATACATCACACTTCTGGGCTCTGCTTAGACTTCAATCCCAAGTCAAGGGAAAGTTGCATTTTTGTTTCCTCCACCAGTGCCTGAATCCTCTTGAACTCGAAGATGGACACCAGCTATGTGGTCACTGGTTTGGCATTAATAATCTTAGGAAAGCAGCTTGGAAATCCCACATTCAGACTTAGTCTAATCAGACCGGGACACTGTAGCCTAGACACCCTGCTAGCCATCAGAAGAGCATGATCACATATGGGAGCCTGAAGCCCATCGCTTCATCTATACTAGGCCTCTAGTTCCCACTTGGACGGAGAAATTATTGAGTGGTAGACCACACAGTAAAAAAACAAGAGTCTCTAATCAGCATTTCACATTTAGAAGAAGGACAGCAGGTTCCATTCAATGTCAGATTTGAAAAACAGATTTACTGTATGCAAAAAGCTCCGTCTCCCCTAAAAATGTGGTACATTATTAATAGGATTTTTGACACTGGTCACAGCATTATTTTCTTCATGCTTGCCAGAAACAAGGGCTTTTTAGATGGTTTATCAGCATAGGACTGGACCACAAATGTGAAACAGACATCATTTAAATGAGTCCATTTTAGATCAGTTCCCCACTGGTGAGAGATAGTAATCACAGATGCCTGCCATAGTGCACTGAGACACCGACATTGCTTCAACAGTCAAATACATCAACCTATGTGACAGCACTAGATCAGATCACTCGCTTTGCTTTCCACATACATTCACACAAAACATTATTAGCCTCAATTCTTCATGGATTCTACAAGATGTTTGACAAAATTGAGATATGAGGGGAAAAAATTAGATTCCAGTTTGTGTTGACATGATCACACAATTCCTGTTGATTTTTCAGGTGCACATTCAGGCTGTGAATATCTTGAACCATCTCGTCCAGTGTTTTACTGGATTCAGAACTGGTGACTTGGAAGGCCACTGAAGAACAGAATACATTACCATGTTTAAGAAACCAGAGATGACTTTTGTGACATGGTGCAAAGTTAGTACCCCTCGATTCTGCATGTTTTGTGTAAATCTAATCATAGTGGGTGACAACCTCAGACGAGCAACAACATATATAATAAATATACCAAAAATGAAAAAAAAAAAAAAGAAAGGAACATGTTGCCAATACTATGTATATCCTTATTGCTTCCTCAGGATTTAAGAGGGTACATTGCAGCCAGGTGTTGCTAATCATCAGCCCTTGATTAAGTGATTACCAGCAGGTGTGCAGACCTCTATAAAAGCAGAGGTTTTGGCATTTTGCTGGTCTGGAGCAGTCAGGTGTGTGTGTTAACACAATGCCAAGGGAGAAAGACATAAGCAGTGGTCTTAGAGAAGCAGTTGTTCCTGCACATCAATCTGGAAAGGGTTATAAAAACATTTCCAAACAATTTGGAGCTCAACATTCTTATTCACAAGTGAAATGCCAGTATTCCCAGGAGTGGACGTCCCAGCACATTCACCCCAAGGTCAGACCATGCAATGCTCAGAGGAATAAAAATAAAAAAAAAAACCTTACAGGCCTAACTGAGCATTTTAAATATTAAACTCCATGATAGCACAATCAGAAGAAGACCGAACAAGTATGGAAGGGTTGCCAAGAGAAAACCTCTTCTGTCTACAAAAAAAAAACATGGAAGCGTGACTTAACAAAGCACAAGTCTTCTGGACAAATGAGACCAAAGTGGAGTTGTTCGGAGTTGTGTTGTGTTGCCCAGTGCTATGTTTGGGGAAATCAAACAGCATTTCAGAAATCCCATTGTCAAGCACGGTGGTAGAGGGGTGAAAACAAGATTGGACTTGTTTTGCACCACAGGACCTACAGTCAATAAATCAATAATGAACTCTTTATACCAGAGTATTCTAAAGGCAAACGTGAGGCAATTTGTCTGACAGCTAAAGCTTGGCTGAAATTAGATGCAACAGGAAGATGATTTGAAGCACACCAGTAATGGCTGAAAATAAAAGATCGAAAGTGACCTCAAACCAAATAAAATGCTGTGTCGGGACCTTAAGAGAGTTGTGCATATGCGGATTCCCAAAAACCTCAATGAACCGAAGCAATGCTATAAAGAAGAATGGGACAAAATTCTTCCACAATAATGCAAGACACTGATAAAGTCTGACAGGAAATGATTCAGGTTATTGTTGCAAAAGCTGTATCTACAAGCTATTGAATCATGGGGATACTTGGTACTGTCCACATTGTTTTCTTTTTTGTTTAATAAATAAGAGCACAAAAAAAAAAAAAAAAAAAAAGAAAACGTTATATGATAATGATGTATATAATAAATTTCATCTGAGGATGTATTTGCCTAATACCAAGACCTGCTATGATCGGTTATTTTTTATTATATGTGTACAAAAAAGGAGGGAATACTAACTTTTGAACATAACCAAGTCAATGGTCACCAAGTCAAACTGGGAGATTTTTTTTGGCTAACACCATTACACCACCCCCACCAGCACTGATTGTTGACATAAAGCAGGTTAGGTACATGAAATTTTGATATTGCCATTAATTTCTGACCATAACATATGTGTGCTTTAGGAGAATTTAAGATTCATCAGACGCTGTTCACTGCAACCTCAGCTTTCTGTTCTTGGCTGACAGAAGTAGAATCTGCCATGGTCTTTTGCTGTTGTGGCTCATCTATTCAACATGCATTTTGAGATGCTTTTCTGCTCATCGCAATTCTATAAAAGCTTATTGGTAGCCCTTTTCAGCTTAAATCGGTCTGGCCCTTTTTTTTTTTTGGCATCTCTCATTAACGAGGTGTTTCCATCTGCAGAACTTCCACTCACTGGAAGTTGTTTACCCATAGAATGTAGACACCGTCTAATTCCATGGTCTTTCCTGATTTTTATTTCTTCCAACATTATAAGACAATGCTGGAGGCATTCAAAGTATGCAGGTTTCATTTAAACAGTTGATATTGAGATGTGTCTGCTACTAATGCTCTGGAAAGCCTTCCAAATGACTCGACTCGGAGGTGCTGTAAACTGATGATTTCCAAGGTTGAGAACTTCTCCTCTGCAGCAGAGGTACGTTTTGGTCTTGCTTTCCTGGGATGGTCTTCATGAGAACCAGTATCATAATGGTGTTTGATGGGTTTTGCAAATGCACTTTATAATACTGTTCTTGCAAGAACTATTCCAGAACAGCTGACCTTCTTGTCTTAAAAGAGCAACTAACCACTGTTATTCTAATGCCATACGTTTTATTTCATAGTTTTGAAAGAAATCCGCTATTCTTCAAGACGTTTGAAAGTAAATACAAACTTGTTTTACGGGTACTCTATGAGAATATAAAATAGTCAATAAATATTGGTAATATATTATTTGTTCGACATTTGGTGTTAGTTCAATAAATATTGTTTATTTACTGTAATCCCCATTCTATCCTGTATTGGTCTATTTATTCATTAACAGATAGAGCAAGCTGTTTGTAGGATGGAGGATTGTAGTGGGAGGTGTTACTGTGAGTCAGAAGAAAATGGATCACAGAACAGGTAGGAGGGTCCCTTAGTTTCTTGGTTGGCATTAAATAGATTTGTTTCTTAGATTAGTACATGAATGAATGGGTGCACAGCTGTTCCTAATTATGCATTCAGACATGGGCAGCATTTCCCGTTCTGAAAGTGGTAAGTGGCTTTTATCTACCATGTCTCCTGAAGACCACAGCATTTCCCTCTTAAGGACCATCTTTCTATGCAAAATGTCTATCTACAACAATTGTCTTGTTGTATCTTTTTGCTGTGACTAAAAGAGCAAAAAAGGTAAGAAAATTGCATGCAGTTCTGAGGCTTTAAAAACAAAAGCGTTTTTAAACATTCATGCTAATATTGTACCAGGACACAATTTTGTACAGTCTGACATCCACTGTAACATGTCTCATCATTACCTACAGACATACTGTAAACTGTATGCTATATTTCTTTTTGATACTTTCCTTTCAACAAGGTCCATCTCGTAATTTTTTTGGCACCATATTTATTTTGCAGACAAAAAGGTTAGATGAGTATAAAGGCATCACAGTAATCAAATAAACAAATGTTTGTGTTCCTACTGTCCAGGTCTTGCTCAATCTGAAGATAGGTGCGCTCTGTAAGGCCGACACCACAGACACCAGAGAGTGCAGGTTATTCAGCTCCAACAGCTTCTGCAAGGACATCAACAAAACACACAATCTGAGACAATCCAAAATTCTTTAAATTACTATTTGAATCAAAGACAATCTCAAATGCAATACATTGCTGTTTCAAATACTGAGTTTTTTTTTTTTTTTTTAACTTTGGTAAAATATATATGAACATTATGGGCCATATTCAGAGTTGTTGACTTGAGTTGAAAAGTTCCAGTATGCCAGGAGTTTATAAGTTTCCAGACAAAGAGATTTTTTGACAGCAATTAGACAACTGCCTTTAAGCACAAACATTTTCCTTCAACATGAAAACTGCAAAACAGTATGTTTTTCTGTGACGTCAAACGTAGTATAAAGTAGTATTTTAAAAATTAAAAAATATATACAATTACAATTTCTCCTGTATGATGAAATATAAAATAAAATAAAAAAAATCACACACATTATTAATAAATTATTACCCAAGAACAGTACTACAATTTAGAAATCAATTTATCATCTTATAAATTAGCACTTGGTCAAGGACATCCTATAAATTTCCATAATATTTTTAGATAAATGTTGTCCAGTTACTATTTTATAGAACTTGAAGTCAAAACATAGCTAAATTAAGATAATAGTTTCTGTGAGATGTGGGCAGAGTTATGTTGTGCTTTAAATTTGCCATTTTAAATGAATTAATAAAGTAATGTGTTCTTTTCCAAAAATAGCAACTATGTAACCTTATTAAATCATTTAAAACTCATTTTAACCATCCTTGCTGGTCCCAAGCCCATGAGAAAGCGGGAGGGTCTCCCCTCCATCCTGAAAGAACGCTTCGGCTATACAGAAGCGTATACATTCTGCTCGACATCAAATGCCAACATGGAGCAGATATTAGACCAGATGACTACCTACTCCTTGCAAAGTGTCGCTTCAACTTAAAAGACCTGCTCGTCCAGCAGCGGTTGCTATGCCAATTTTATATTAGCAAGCTCAAGCATCTTAATATTGCCAGTTCCAATTGGAGCTCCAATACTTCTTCCAAGCATGCACACATTCAGTCGACCTCAAACATCAATAGACCAAATTTCGTGAGATAATAATCACAAGCTGAGGGAGCTGACGCAAAAGAAAGGAATTGCAATGCTGACCGACAGGTGAAATGATGCTGCCAATGAGGCAAGCGCGAACGAATTGAACACAAGTAAGATGAAGCCCAAGGAGCCACCAAGCAAAAAGCTCTATCAAGATGCTCGATCAAATCATTTACAAACTGATTAGATCACCCAGTGGTCAGGGCATTCCCATCAGGGACAAAAAAGGGAAAACCTCAAACAAGCCGTCCATGAACATTTGCATGAAGAGCGGGCTAGGTTCTGAAACAGACAATTGTGTACGGAGCATATCTTCATCCTCCGGACCATCACTGAACAAACCACCAAACCGCTCTAAATTAACTTCAGTGACAGAAAAGCATTCGACAGCATTCATAAAGATATTTTCTGGAACATTGTCCATGCTTGTGGCATCCCAGCCTGATTCAACAATCTTTTTCACCACCTTAATTAAGGGGCAAGCTGCTGTATCTGGACTGACAATGGTGTCACAGACTATTTCCAATTTGAGACTGGCATTTGACAAGGATGCATATTATTGCTGTTCCTCTTCCTACTCATGATGGATTTGTTACGCATTGGGCCCTGGATCAGAACGGCCATGGCCTGCTGCGACAAGATGTACACCAACTTGCTGATCTCGATATTGCAGACATTGTCTTAGAAGAACCCAGTCAAGCATAAATGACTCAATGACGGTGCTTGAGCATGAAGCCTCAAAGATTGATTACCGATCAACGCCATTAAGCAGTGGAAGCAGAAGCAAGGCCATCCCAAACTCACGTAGTGATGCACCTTCATCAAGGACTTACGAGTGATTGGTATTTCATGGGACGAGGCCGAACTTGCCGGTGCCCAATGTGGCCCTTTGCACTGGAGATCACATCAAATACAAAACACAGTCACTTCTTCTGTGTAATTATTATATAGAAACCCTACAAAATTTCAGAAAGTTGGTAAAAATCTTGGGTAGAAAAACAGTTTCAACAATAAGTTAACAAAGCAATCATCTCATCCGCTTATACCTAAATTAAATGCAATTTATAAAATCCTCCTTTAGAAAATCGATGCTCAAGATGCACTGCACTTTATGCAATACATGTAATGAACCTCCCCAACTTTTCAGAAGAATACTACGAGGTAAAAGTGCCATATTTTATATTTGGCATTGCATAAGCCAATATTGCATTAAAAAGGGTCTAAAAATAGTCAGGGGACCAAAGCACACAGAACTGAGAAAGTGTATATGTTTAGGCAAACTCGTATGTGTGCCATGTCTCCCATAACTGTCCGGATAGCTCGTAATTTTGTAGTTCCTTCTGCAGTTTGAGTACTGATATGGCCCATATCCTTTTACCCAAAGGCATCAGGTTAAATGAAAGTAGACCAAATCTAAAATATTTATTGCTTGAAAAGACATTACACACACTACACTTGTATAGTATGTACTGTATATACTGTATGTAGAACTTCAGCAAAAACCCTGATTCAGACTTGCATAGTAGGTGGTTCGTCTGCATTGGGAGAAGAAAGTTTTTAATGCGGTCTCTTCAAAACGTACTAACAGCAGAGATCCATCACTCACACCCTCTTATTCTTGCGACTCACTTGCACACAAATTATGTCATGCTTTTGCTATTTCTCACATTTACACAGCAGGTCTTTCTGAACAGCTTTTGTTGAAAAAAAAATGTCTTAGGTTTGCTCATCTGTTTTGGCCATTAGAATGATTGTTTGCATGGACCTCTCAAGCTCTCTGGAGTATGTCTGGAGGTAGCAGGGGAAAGAGGTTAATGCACAAACTGCATATGCTTGCCTAGGCAACTAATTTGTGCTCATGTTTAAAATATATATGTTGGTCTAATAAATCTGAATTCAATTTACTACCAGGCGTTATTCATAACAACAAAAACTTGACAGCTGTTATTTGCACCACGTGGAGACTTAAAGACAGTGTTTTATGACTAACCAGATAAATGGAAACACAACATAGAAGGATTTTTATTTTGTGTGTGTGTGTGTTTATAATTTAATACATCATGTAAGGAGACAATGAAGGAAAAATTACAAAAGCTAATGTGAATGTTGTTACAGTTTTAAAGTATATTTTGGACTCGGGTGAAAAACATACAGTAAAAGCTAGAGTTAAATCTATAATAATAATAATAATAATAGTAATTATGAAGCACTTTTGGAATCGTGAATTACTTGCCATCTCTCAGAGTCCTTATGAGAAAGTTTAGAGAGCTCAGACTCAGGTCTTCAAGTGCTTAACAAGAAGCCCATTAATCCTGTGGCCATACAGGACATGTCAGGTACAAACGGCCTCAGCTCACAGGAAGACTGGTTCCTTTCCAGACAGGGTTAAGCCCATGGGAAATGATATAGGAAGTAAATGATCAAACAAAACTACGTCCTGGCCATGAAAAATTTTAGTTAAAAAGGTGATGTAACGACAACAACCATATCCCACCTTAGCAATTTTGATGAAGTGGCTCAAAATTTCGGCACGAATCTTCAGAGTCTGTGCTGTCAAGATCTCTCTCACCACCCAGAAACTAACCTGAAAAAAGACAGAAATCTCAAATCAAATGTGAAATCTTAAAAAAAATATGATGCACCTTATCCACAACCATAAGCATCTCAAATGTTATCTCCATTTAATCGATTATTGTCTGTAACTATGCTCAAAAACAGCTGGGCAGCCATGAGAACGAGAATCATTGGAAAAAGGTTTTAATTTGTTTGGAAGCAAAGATTGGCCTTTGCAACAATGGGGGAAAAATAAACGGTCATGTGGTCTGATGAGTCCAGGTTGACTCTATTTCAGAGTGATGAGTGCATGAAGGCAAGAAGGGAAGCACATGCAGTCATGCACCCTTCATGCATACAGTAGTGTCCTCTGTCTCTGGACGAGGTCTTATGATCTGGGGTTGCTTCATGGTCAGGTCTACAGTAGATTCGGCAATTATGTGGCAATAAAATGAAGTCACCTGAATGTACGGAATGACCAGGTTATCACATCAATGGATTTTTTGCTTCCTTAATAACAAAGGCAGATTCCAAGGAAACAATATTCATCAGGCCCAGATTGTGGAGGGATGATTTGTTATTGCCAGACACTACAGACATTTGGGCTTGAAATTTATAATGCAGCAAGAATCAAAACACATTGCCTGCACATTGGGGGAAAAAAAAAAAATCTTTACATGTTTTGGGCTGATCGCATCAATCACCAGACCTAAAGCCAGCTTGAGTTTCACACCTCCTGAGGTGGAGAATTAACTCTACAGTACCTATATACAACTATAACTACACGTTTCTATACTTTTGCTTCCGTAAAGCAAAAGAAGTGAATGCACAAAGACTCAAAAGAAAGGTGGAATCCATAAAACTCTATCCAACTCTCTCTCACACTGTGATAATAACTGTGAACAAAGAGACATTGTGAACAAAGAAAGAAAATAGTAAGTCACAAAACTCTGGTCAGCCATAATAGACATCATAGATATGGTTTGTTCATTTATTCTGTTTTCAGTCGTCATTTTTTTTGTAAATTAAATTCACGTCAAGCATTAGCAGAAGTAGAAAAAAACAAGCAACATGTTTCAAAGGAAAAACAATGCATGCTCTATTTCAAACTGTTAAATGTGCTTTTGCTGTTGACGGAGCCCCAGCGTCTCTCATTCCCTGTGAACCTTTTCTCCTAAAGCTATTTCCCAGTCCTCTTAAAAACAACACACCACAGAACAGTGGGAGATTTTTAAGAGCACGTAGGATGTATGTTACAGTTCCCCAAAGGGAAAAGCATTGTAAATCTGGAATGGCATCTTAAATAGTTATTATATGCCATTATTTGACCAGAATACAATCTTTCATACACATGCTAGAAAGGAGGCACACAGAAAATGCAGAATTCTCATGGTTTATGTAAAAAACAGAAATGTACTTTATAAAAATATATAACAACTATCCAGCAAGACACTGGTAGATTTTATTAAATGAACTTAGGATCCACTTATTGTTACTTCATATCACATTGTGGCTCTAGATGACAAAAATTATTTTGTAATACAGTTTATAGCCTTCTGAATAATCTCCAGTGACATTTTAGTTTCAATAGATTTTATTTTAAATAAATAGCAAACTTCTAACTATGGTGCATGCTGACATGTGCAAGGATTGGGTCAAAAAACATTTATTTACTCATTTAGCTTTCATGTGCACTAACTGCTTTATCCTTGCCAGGGTCACTGAGGATCTGGATCATAGGGAATCTCACGATCCACTGGGTGGCCAAGCTACGTTATAGCATAATGCACGCGCACAGACAGGTTGAGACACACACACACACACACACACGTATGTGTGTATATGTGTATGTATATATATATATATATTATGGCATGAAATGAAAACTCTGAATATTTTGATTGAAACTCATATATATTTTTTTTAACTATTAAACTGAATATTGAAAAAAGAATAGTGGTAGTTATTAGCAATGATAGCGTGGATTATAGTACAATAGGTTTTAAATGTGTAATCCACACAACGAAAAAGTTATTGAAAATTCATATTCTTTAAATAAAAAATGTATTTAAAAAAACTATTAAACTGAATATTGCAAAGAGAATGGTTGTAGTTATTAGCAATGATAGTGCAGTTGCTTTTACATGTGAAATTTCAATAGCAATTTTGATTGATTTGTCATTTTTTGCAACTCAGTCTGTACCAAAGTGCATTCATTTTCATACATACCTTTACAATTATTATTATATAAATAATTAAAAAAGACCCTGACTCTCATTTAACAAAGTATCTGTTTTATTAGCACAAGAATTGTCTGTCATCATTTATTTTTACATGTACATTAATATAATTATTAATCAATTAAACAAAAACAAACAAATAATCCATACTGTAGCCTAACAGTGTAATATGTTTGATGTTCTGTGAGGTCTTTCTCTGTAATCTTGTTGGGTCTTGGTCAGGCACTTTTTAGACGGTCCCTTAGTGACTCCATCTCTATAAAACGCCGGTAATCAGCGTTTCTGAAAGGTTTAGCTCCAGCAGGCTGTAACAGGAGTAGATCTAAAAATATATTTATTTGTAGTAGCTTCTCTGTCCACTCCAGATTAAGAAAATATGTGATTTGTCATTTTTGGTGTGTTTATTTCTCAAAATATTGAAGGAATAATCTTGAATGTGTGGCGAATGTCCAATATAAAACCAACTTCACGGCTCTTCCGCGGTGAAATAGCGAATAAATCTCTTCATCTGTAGCCTGATACTGAGTGCGGCTTGCACCACCACTTAGGGCCGTACACGCACTCACCAATGTGTTGACCATCTCTCCACTTCTCAGAATTGCAGCAACCAAGTTTCTCACCAACTCGCTCATCCTTTCTAAAGATGGCGCTGTGTTTCGATGACGTCATGTTTCATTCAATATATTCTTAGTTTTCATTCAATATATTCAAGTTTTCATTCAATATATCAGTTTTCAATCCATATATTCAGAATCCATTCAATATATTCAGAATCCATTCAATATATATAGAGTTTCAATCAATATATTCAGAGTTTTCATTAAGTTCTCTGATGAATATTGTCCTAAACGGCATGCCACACACACGCGCACGCGCACACGCAGGGGAAATTAGACAAAGGCAATCCATTTAGTGGCATGTTTTTGGAAACTGGGAGGAAGTCCCCGCAGAGACAGAGAGAAAAAACAGACAGTAACTTGAGCTCGGAACTGAAAGTGGGGTCGTGGAACTGCAAGTCAGCATTGCTATCAACTCCACTTCCAAAGAATGTTGTTGCACTAAAAAGTGAGTAATAGAAAGTCAGCTGTACAGGCTGTAGAGTGGATACTTTTGATATATTATAACTGTTGGTGCCTTACAGGCAGTCTGATGAGGAAGGGGAGTGTAAGCCAAATCAAAAAAGCGAAGTAAGAAAGCAATGAGAAAAAAAGTCATAAAAAAACAGTTGGGGTATAAGGATACACTAATGATTTGGGTCACGTTACTGGCTTCACGATTTAATTCTTAGAATATTTCGAAATCACAAACAATGCAAAACAATATAACTTTTGTTTGTACAAAACCAAATACGTCATTGCTTAAGAGCCAGTATGTTTAATATTGTAATCAATAAAATGGACTAAAGGACTACAAAAAAAATAAACAAATGTATGAATTTTCCCCCAAATTTAACTAATAAACAGTCCAGAGTCAGAACATGATGGTCGACTGATGCTCCAGAACAGCATCCAAGGCATAATTTTAAACACAGAGCTCCAATGTCTGTGAAAATGCCTGACTTTTGTGAACTATTTCTTAGGGCACTATGCATCACATATGTAGTTTTAAATGACTTCATAAGCCAATTAAAGCGGTCAACTTATGCTTTTTATACAACACTAATGCAAGTTCCTGTCGTTGTACTTCTTTCATCGTCAGCCAAATACACTCCCTGTTCGGTACTCAGAGAGTGAATCATAGAAGAAAAATGGAAAATGTAGATCAGGTAAAGATGAATTAAAACGACTCTGTCGTGTTAAAATTCACTTGTACCACTTCAGCACTTATTTCAGTTGTGAAAATTTTAACTAATCCCAGTGAAAATATTTAGATTCAGTTTAGATTTTTTTGTTAACATCTATTGGTGCAGGTGTTTATTAGTAGCTTATTGTAAAGTAGATTATTAAATCTGGCACATAACATCGCTTTTACTAAACATTTCAATTTTAGTGCTTAATGAGCTCTCAGTTTGGGTATTTTACACGCCCTCACTACGGACTGCTGTGAATATGTTTGCCGTGAATATGATATGAAAGAGTGAGTCCTGACCGATGTACAGAGAAAAACATTCTTTTATTTATATAGATTTCAAAAGTTTGACATGAATGCAATCACTACCTTTGAATGTATTCCTTCTATGGGCTCACCAAGGAGACAAAGGAAGAGTCATGTAAGCCTATAACCAATCAGATCATCCAAATAAAACACTGGGTAGCAGAATGCCATCTCCAAAAGCCATGTTTATTGTGCAATATTTTGGATTAGAAAACAGAAAAGTGTAGCTCTTGTAGTGTAGTGCAGAAGGCAGCATAAGAGCTACAGAAGGAAGTGTGTGTGTGTGGGGGGGGGACTTTTATGAATCATGCTACTGAGTTTGTTGCATGTGACAGAAATGTTTTCCTGGCACACATTACGACCCCTGATACCCACTGAAATTTTAACTCCACCCTGGAGGCATTTTAGCTGGGCAACAAGAATCAGATCCTGGTTCACTGAGACATGTCCATGCAAGGTGTACAGTGTGCCTTTGTTTGTAATCTGCCTTACTGTGGTCTGGCATGTGTGATATCGATGCTACATGTCTAAGCCTTGGTTAGCATTTATCATTCCCAAGTCTTATTTGTAGACAGCTCCAGAATTACTGGCATGCTGAATACTGTATTTTAGTAAAAAAATAAAAAATAAAAAAAAAATAATAATAATAAATTATAGAGATGCCCTGCTTTTAGACTTTTGTACAACCTTCACATTGCAGCATCAACTCTCATCCTATAATAGTTGAATTTTAATATTTAAAAACTTAATATTGTAAAAGACAAAGTGAGGAATCTGATACGCTACACAACACAGACTCTCTCCAGATCCTGCCCGATCCTCAGTCCTCTTGCTGACCTCACACGTTTTTAATAAGGTTAGGGTCAGGAGGATAGAATAGTCATGTCAAAAAAACTTGATTCTGTGCTCGCAAAACCATTTTTGCATGGATTTTGGATTTGGATGCATTTTGAACCGTTGTTTTACTTGAATATGCAACCACAGCCCAGATGTAGTCCACTGGCATTGACTGACAAGATTTTTAAACAAAATCTCCTGGTACTTGATGGATGTCTTGATGCCATGTTTCCTATAAAAGTTTCCAGGACTTTTAAAAAAACAGCCGCACATCACGGATATTCCACCTTAACAGTGGCAAGCAAGCTTCTCTTCTGTCTAACCATCAGTATTGAGCCCAACAAGCTACCTCACTGATATCAATCAAACCCCCCATTCTCACCTGATTGAACCTCCGGGTGAAGGCCACCACATTGGGTGCAAGGTTGTGCTTTTCCTTCTTATTCCATCCACAGCTAGCCAACTCCTGAAAAACATTTTAAAACACAAAACAATATTTAATCCCTTTAGGGCACTGATTAATAGATCTAGTATTGTGTACATGGTGTACACAGAAGTTCTAGATTAGATCATGTGCTATATTATACTACAGTTTAGTGTTACACTACACGCTATGATTTTTTTTATTTTATCCACCCAAGGTTTCAATAAAAAATGTGAAATCTGTTTAAGTGTTGTGATTAACTTGCAGAATAAAATTAATAATAGTGTAATAACTAAAAAAAACAAACAAACAAAAAAAACAAACAGATGGTGATAGATGTCATCTATTACAACAAATATAGTCCTCCACATTTAACAAAAGTAATTTCACATGATGTAGATAACATAACATCCCTCGGCTGTTTAATTATATGCATCACTCCACATCATATGTTCTAACCACACTTAATTACACTAACTTTCAGTTATCAGCACGGGTAGAAGTCAGTCGGTACGGTCCGCAGTACCGGGAAGAGGGGAAAGCAGCTGCCTGACAAAACACACTTTCAAAACCATTCAGAAAACACAACTGATAACATTACGTCATCTTAAACAAAACTCCTTAGCAACTGTTTCTCAATACAAATTGTCTCCGAAACGTTCGTGTTGTTTTATTTACGGCTATCTCGAGCTAAAAAGCTAAGCAGTTTCTAACACAAGGCTGAATCCCTCTCTAAACCCTGAGGGCACTGCTTAGTGTGTGGAACAAGCGATTGGACACCCTACATAGCGTACTAACTTTCCATTTAACCCTTTAAGACCGGTCATACAAGAGCTCGGCCAGAGTGCATCTTGCATCGTTTCGTTTTTTTTTTTTTTACTGTACAATTCAATCAATCAATCTTGACACGCTCCAATATATTGTTTAACCACCAAAATATTAGAATAAAAATGATAAGGACTAAACTAAGAGGAAGGCACAAATATACACAACACATGAACACAAGCAATCTGGAGCGGATTAGCAGCCGTACAAATTATCCTCCTACTCAGCAAGTATTACCAACAAAGCATCTCGAGCCATGTGCTTTCTTTTGTAAGCGTCCGTGAGTCTGTACACTGCCGTTTATGTGAGGATAGTTTCATGCATGCAAAAGTGTGTGTGTACGTATGCGTGTTAGAGTGAGAGAAAAAGAGTGAGCGAGCACAAGACTGCAGGGATATAGAGTGCAACGAATAAAGTGCTATGGATTAAGCGCTAACGTGGTAGAATTATTGTCCTATGTTTTTTGGTTATGATGCAAATGGGATCACTGATGCTCCCATCAGTCTGAAAGGGTCAAGGCTATTTGGGATTTCATACCAGAACCTGAAAGTTAACAAAGCTGGTATTAAAAAAATGTAATAAATGGTAATACAAACAGAAACGTGTGATATACATGATTGCTGTCCACCACACCCAGTGTTTATGTTCCTTTTTAGAACATAGTACCTGTAAGAAGTTAAAGCTACATTCACTCCTGCTGGTCAACGCCAGTTCTGGCAGTTGGCAAATCATAATTTCTTTATAATAAACAGTGTTTGTGAAACTCTTGTATAAAAGCTATCAATATTGAGGTCAAGCTGTTGCACTAAATATCAACACGGCTGTGATATCTCAGCCTCACGCATCTCACGCATCACGGCCGTGCTGATATTCAGTACAACAGCACAAACTCTGGCTTTTGATTTGCATTGCGATTCGGTATTGCACACCACCTGCAGGATTATCTAGGAACAGCAAAATTTTACCACCTTAAATGCAAACAGATATAAATAAGAAAAAACTCAAACAAAAACTCACATTACTACACAAAAGAACCACGATATGTAATTCAGTTGATCTCTGCGCTCAGTTGTGCTAGTGTTGCACTCAATGCTTTGTCTTTGTGACAGCTTGAAAGGAGGGTGGCATTGGTAGACACTTAGGAGACATTTAGACGCTTCGGCAAGAGGTTCGACAGACATTGATGACTAGATAAAATGGAGTCCTTCTTCAAATATATGATTTACATAGAACAGGTACTGACCCTGACAATGAATCATTAATGTGTTCATACAAGGGCTCTGAAATGAATATCTCGGCCCCCAGCGCTCTTGAATTCTGGTCGATTGGCGTGGTTACAAATCAGGAAAACACACAACTTATTTCCTGCCTGACCATTTCTGTATCTGCTGGGTCGATTCCATACCGGGCTCATTACAAATTTCTGTGAAACCATTTGCTCTGATCTGTATTTTAAAAAATGCCATAAAGTCCCAGCTTTATGGGATATTTTATAGTTCAAAGCCCCATGATAGATTCTCAGGTTCACACACACACACAAAAAAAGTATGGAACAGCTTAGCTGGTACAATTTTCCAGCAGGCCTTCAGGCAACACAGTAAAAATAAAGATGGAATTATTCAGAAGTGTTTAAGTCATGGTTTCTGGAAGGTGAAATTTCCATTTAATGTTTTAATAGTGATGCATTTTAATCCTCATTGGCAAAAAATATTAAAATGACCATTTTAGACCACCCAAGTTGATCCATGATTGGCACTCCAAACACATTCAGATGAATGCGTAAAATGAGGTAAAAAAAAAAGTAAAATGAAGCCCGGCTCTTATTCTCTGCTATATAAAGTGAACAAATCTCAAGCTTCATCAAGTCTTCCATGAGCACCGATCATAGCAGATCACTTTAAACAATGTACTATAGCGGCAGTGCAAATATGTTGGATAATTAGAAAACCTGCTTGAATATGTATCTAATATCTTTCCCAAATTATCCTGAGCTGTAAGATTTGTTACAGTTCAAGTTCGAGTTGCACACAAACTGTACCTACGTAAAATAAACATCCCGTAATGTGGAGGGGATCCTGACTGACGTAGCCCTCCAGTGGACTATAAGCTGCGGTGCGTCTACAGCCTTTCTAAAGCCACTTGCACTAAATGTAAACCAAAGTAAAAAATAAAGAAAAGAATTTGATAAAATCGTGATGTGCATACTGACTACATTAGTAGTACATAACATATGTTGCGTTGGCATTTTCTACTGACATTTTGAAATATTTTTGGAAACCTAGTGTGTGAGAAAGGACTCAGTCTGTAGCATTACCAAGTGATAGTACAAGAAAATTTTTCATGTCATTATTTAATAAATTCGTTATTATTTTTTATATAAAGCAGTGCAAATAAATTGCAGATCAGAAAATCAAGGTAAATGCAGATAAACATGAGAGGGCTGGATTAGAGGAGAGAGAAAAATGTGTACGTCGGTATTATTTTTATTATTGTTGTTGTTATTATTATTGCTAGATGATGGCCTAGTGGTTAGTACGGTCGCCTCGGCCCACCAGGGTTAGGGGTTCAAAAACTCTCACACGGTGTGTGAGGAATGCAAGTACTCCCATAGTTGGTGGGTTTGCTCCAGGGATTCCAGTTTCCTCCTTCAGTTTAAAGACTTCTTTTCTCAAATTGGCCACACCATATTATTGCATGTCATTTTTAATATTTATCCCCTATCCAGGGTGTACCCTACTTTGTGCCCCAAATTCACTACAGGCCACCCACAACCCCACACAGAATAAGGCAATATATGCAATGGATTAATAATAATAATAATAATAATAATAATAATAATAATAATAATAATGCATTTTATGTATAAAGCACTTTACATTTGTGAACAAATCTCCTACATAAGCAATTAAAAGCAATAATAAAAATAGTAACGTGCCCCCAATTAAAATGTTTTCCTGCACAAAAAAAGTATGTAACTGTTAAAAAATAATAATAATAATTATTATTATTATTAGCAGCTGTAGTCATGTTTATTGACTCCATCTATTAGTAATTTGGAACAGAATAAAGCAAGGTCCACGATTCATGACTTGTACTACCGTGCAGCTGTCTCAACATCTCAAGAATATATCATTTAGAATAGGTGTTTTTCAGTGAAGTGAGAATGGGAGCAATAATAATACTACTCAACATTAAACAGCACCAAAAGAAGCTGCATGGAAAAAGAGTGAATGTAGAAATGGGAGCTTGGGGATTCGACATTACCACAATGATGATATACTCACAGGAACATGATTACTGTTGCAGAAATCAGAAATAAATCTTACCAAACTGCTTGTGGACAAGATAATGCGCTTCACGTTGCTGACCATAAAACATGCTGCATAAATCTACTGTGTCCCCTTTGATATGGTCCCAACAGTGGTGTAAGTCGAGACACATGGCAACCAAGGACCACTGGAAAGTAGGTCAGCCATTTGCACATCATTCTTTAATGACACTACTATTACTCAGACTCACACTTATCTAAACACTGGATTAAGATTAAAACGTCCATGCACAGTCTCACTCAGTTATCTTAAATATAAGACAAATGTACCTGTATCAAATGTATCATTTCTTTCAGGCAATGATACAAAATCCAATGACAGAAAAGCTGACAAAGGCCATAATGACAAGTTTGAGATAGAAAAGGAAAACAAAATAATGGGGGTGCAGGTTTTTTTTTTTTGGTAAACCTGACAACGCGTGGTGAGGAAACAAACCATGTGCCAAGTACAGAACACTTTAGCATGACATCATGGCTGTCTGGAGCACTTGGAAGAAGTTACTGCTATTAATTCTGACCCTCAACAAGAAAGAAAAAACTGATTGTTTCCATCCACTTCTCATTAAACCGATTAATATAGTTTATAGAAAAGTTTAGAAGAGAAACATCTTTGGGATACTGGGATGTGTACAAGCTGGCAGTGCACAGCATGAGTAACTCTGTCCCAGACGCACATCTGCAACATCTGTAGAACCTCTACAGTGAGAGTACACGGGTTCACAAGGGCAAAGCCACAGCACCAGAGCATGGCTTATTATTGCTGGACTATTGTTTTTTTATATATACATTTTATTCCTAAAGCCTCTAAATGCTACACTTAAGCTACATGCTAACAGCCGTACTATAATTTAAAAATTCATAAAATATTCAAGTTCATATAAATTCTATAGATGACAAGCTAGAGCATTTCACCTGAAAAACTGTTGCTTTGTCATCTTTCTTCAAATAAACTATTTTCTGTGGTAAGACGTTAAGAAGCACTGGACTTCTTGTGTGTAATAAATAATGTAATAAGTTGACAGTCTTGAGATGATGTCAGTGTCCTCACCATCTGGTACTACAGGAAAATTAATGCAATGTCTAAACACTTTCCTCTTGTTTATAGTCGTTAAATACGTCGTTCCATTTCTGATGCATCATAAAACAGGGTGATAAATGGGAGCACAGATCTAGAACCTTACCTCTGGTTGTATCGCTTTGAATACAGGAGCATCCATTAAAGTGATCTGGCCCTTTCGAGAAACAAAGAAAGAAGACAATAGATTACACATTCAACACATTTCATTAAATAAAGCCCTGACACCATGAAACTCAACAGTGAGGCAGAAAACACGGTTTTATTTGGTCCAGTAAAGGCTTCTTCTGTTATGTGACATGTGGTATCATGTGCTATACTAAATGCAATTCAATTGAGCAGTTCAAATTCAGTTCAATTGAGCAATAGACACGGTCTCAAAGTAGATTTACACAAAACTGAATGGAGATTTATAACTCTCATGAGGCAACAGTGGCAAAGAGAACTGCTCCGAGACATCCTTAAAGGAATAGTCTGCGGAATTTGGTCTTAGTCATTATAAATGTCCATGCTTTGCAAAATTATTATTATTATTATTATTATTATTATTATTATTATTTTAACCCGGAATGCGAGTACAATGTACGGTATGTAACTAGGGCCAAATTCCACAACCACAAATTTAGGGTTTTGTTTATCCACGAAAATCTGACTAAAGCCATATGACTACTCCGAACGTAGCACTACTGTATGTTTAACGGTTTTGAATGATATCAACTTGACTGGGCTCGGTGGGACTGCAGAAGCTTCCTGAGAGTCTAAGGTGAACAGAGCAGGACAATATACAACATAACGACCAGGACCTACTGTATGGTGATGTACTTGTATGCACACCAATCCTGATTTTAGACATACTTGAAAAAAATTCTTTCTTTATGAGGAATCAAAGTTAACTGATGAGGCTGTTCGGTCCTGGGTGACTCCAAATAGTGAGGTTAAAATTTGATTATAGTATACATTAGTAAAATAGTAAAAGCAAGCAGTACTAAGTGTGTTGAGATGATGTAGAAGATCTTTTGAATAAGAGACTTTCTAATTACATCTAGTTCTTTAAACTAGAAATCAGTATCCCGGTGAGAGATTCCAAATGCTGTTATATTTTCAACATCTGTGCTTAGTACGCCGCTTACTGTTCTAGGTGTGTACATGTGTGTGTAGTAACTAACTCACAGCAAACTCCTCAGGTGTCACTTTGAGCACGTCAAACACCACTGCGTCATAGCTTTTAGCAGAGTCCAAACTCTGCCAGTCCAGAGACTCTGAACTACTGCTGTCCTGCAAGTACAGCACAGACACATGGAAAGTGTGTATGGATACAAAATTTTAAAATCAGGCTACTATATAAATTAATGTCCGAATATTACTAGGATTATGATTAACTGTTCTACAGTGAAGGATTAATCAGTTGAACATTACTCAACCATACAATAGTAGTATGCAAATACTGTATAACATACTGCAAAATTATTTCATCATTATTGACCAGCTATTTTTCTCTAGTTCTTAACCTAATCAAACAGATAAAAAAAAAAAAAAAAAAATCACATCTTTAAGAAAAAGTAGAGCCATAAGAAGCAGCAAGTTAGATTGGCACGTTATCAGCATTATTTCTAACCGCCCATGACATTTTCTATAGAATTTAACTGGTTTTATTTCCCAGACTATAAACAAACTAATATCCTAATTTAAACCACCATGACCTGGAATAGACAGATAAACACTAAATTAACACTGTAAATCCATCAAATACCTGATAATGTAGTCTGCCTTTGTCCTAACATACTGTATGCATTATTTATTACTACTACTACTACTATTATAAGAATACATTAGCTAAATAAAAATAGTATGTACTATGTAACACAAATTAGAAGTTTCACAATCATATTTTTCTGTTGTCATGACAAGATTTTAGATGCTTGAGATGTTTTAGAACAATATCAGTTTGCAGGCTATCTGACATTGTTTTTTTATCAAACCTACAATGATCAACCAAACTTTACAACAAATAATATGATGTCCAGTATTGTATAGGTTCCCATTGTGCCAGCTGGGTGTCACTGGCCCCTTGAGGCATGACTACCCATGACCTCTGGGGATGTGCTGTGGGGTGTGGCACTAGGACATTGGCAGTGGATCCTTTGGGTTGTGGAGTAGGGCCTCAGCGGATGAGGTGTTCCATGGGTGAGATCAGAATGGGATCTGGGGAGTTTGGAGGCCGGGCTGGCTCTTTGCTTGCTGGGCGTTGGGATAAGGTGCACTGGGTGTTCTGGTGCCTTTCTATTATAGCCAGCATTCACAAGTCACACACACTAACGCACTCAACAAATATTTAGGGTCCAAGCTGACATCATCCCTATATATAGTTCGTGAAGTGTGCAAGTTGTGCGATACACCCAAGCAGCTGCGTTTTTTCTGACGTCTTACCATGCTCCAAAAACACAAAAGTTTGTGTGGTGCACACAGGAGGCAATGAGGCGGAAGGTGCTTGGGCCCCACTCATTGTTGCTTGCAACTATATTATGTCATTTGTGCTGCATTGGCTTTTTTTTTTTTTACTGGATTGGACTGGACAGGTCGGCCTTTGGCCCACATAGGCATGGGTGGCCATGATCCTTTCACCAGTTTACGGGTGCATAATTGATAGTCAATGTTAATGTAATAATGTTATGGCTGATTGGTGTATTAAAGTACAAGTATCTAATGTTCCAAAGAAAATGTAATGAAATAAAATACCTTTGATTTAATCTAGCTCTAAAACCTGCTTTTAAGTTACCTGTTCATTTAATAACTGATTAAATAATAACTCATAATAGGTCATACAGTCAGTGAATTGTTGGCAAATTTAGATTTTATTATTTGTATTTTATTTATGCCATTACTTTATATTTGTTTGCTAGAATTAATATTATAATAATGAGATATCTTGTATAGTAAAATATATTAAGAAAAAAAAAACAGTTCAATAATGTATTTCTGCATAAGGGGTTTGCAATTAGTTCATAAAGCACACTATTTTATTCATAAAAAAAAAAATCCTATTAACATGTACAGTTGCGCTCAAACTTATTCAACCCCATTATAAAAAAAAAAAAAATGTTTTTGGCCAAAACTTGCAGCTGTTTGTGATAAAGTCGATGAAACAAGAGCAATTTAAAATAGCCCCACACAACTAATATAACAAGTCGTTCCTCCAAAGTCGAAACAAAATGCTACTTTTAATAACTACTACAATAGCAAAATTATTCAACCCGTTGAAAAGAAACATCATTACTTAGTAGAGCCCCCTTTAGCTATTATGGCCTGCGTATTCCATTCCTCCTCACAGATGGTATGATGTTTTCTACAGGAATATTTGATTGAATCCATCTTGCCCTCTACATGCTACAAAGCAGCCCCAGTGCATCACCGAGTCACCACATGCGTCACTGTAGGCAGGGTGCACATGCTGCCGATTCATAGGCCCAAGATTCAAGTTCATTAAACAAAATTACCAAACGTCTGAGTCTTTTGTATGTTTTTTAGCATACTGGATCCAAGTTTTCTTGTGTTTTAGGCTCCGTAGCGGGGGACATCTTGGGGTGACCTGCAGTGTTCAGTATGTGCCTTATAGTGCAGAGTGAATCTTCAGTGCCTGCTGAATTCACTAATCATTCTGTAGGTCCTGTGCAGGCAATTGAGGGTTTTACAACACTTGCCACCTCAGGAATCCGCTAGGCGAATCCTGATACCTTCCTCTTTCTTCTACGCCCAAAAGGAAGTTCAAGGAAGTGTAGCCACTGTTCCAAGGTTATACTTGTAACTTAGTCCCGTTGCTATTGTTTTATTTTTTTTTATATCCTTGTCCATCTCCTAAATTTCTGCACAACTCGGCCATTTCCGACATGCAGAAATATCAGACATCTCCAGCAGCGCAGTTTCTAGAAGGTTCTGGTATTTGATGTGTTCTAAATCAAGTACACCTGAGGCATCTCATTAGTTGCGTGAGGTGTGCTCGATACGACACCTGATTTACTAATGTATCCTCTAATGAGGTTTTCTATTTAGCGGGTTGATAATTCTGAGACTGCAGTAAACATTAAAAGGGGCTATTTGTTTTGAATTTGGAGAAATTTAATTGCTCTTGTTTCCCTGATTTATTACCAACAGCTGCAAATTTTGGCCAAAGAAAACCAATCATTTCAAGTGCAACTGTAAATATTGGGAGAGAGATAAAGTCCGGTTAAAATTGTGAAAACAATATAACACACTATACTTAAGATCAATTCGCGGAGAAGCAACATACTGTACAGTGTTAGCCAGGCTTGTTGTCTCTTCCCCAACACAGGGATGGACCGGCTCTAAAGCTGTACTGTAGCCTGCCACTAGAAGGCCTCAGTGGCACAAAGCCTTCACTTTTCAACTTATGCGGTGACGATCACCCATATACTGTAACAGTTTACAACACATTACCTGTTCAATAAATAAATAAATAAATAAATAAATAAATGAATGAATGCCTACTGCATGTACTGTATATTTGTCAGTGCATTGTTTACTGCAACATATGTAACATGTGTTATATGTTGTCTGAGGACTGGATTATAATTTAATAATACAGTATATTTATTCACAGTGCTGTTGGTCATCATTTCCTACTTATAAACTGCTGTTCCAAACATTTCGGCTGTGAAATTCTAAGTTTCGAACTCGTTAACAACCACATACAAAGGGAAACGCGCAATACAACATTTGTGAAAGAACGTCTCTATGTGTGTGTGTGTGTGTGTGTGTGTGTGTGTGTGTGTGTGTGTGTGTGTGTGTGTGTACCTGGGTGGCAGAGGTGATGCTGACACTGACAGGGAGTCCATTCTTCCTGTACATGCTCTCAGCCAGATGAGAAGTGTGAGCTCTCAGCAGACCTCAGCTGGTCACTGACACAAACGACGTTTCAGCCATGCCTGAAAATAGATTTTTGAAAAAGTGAGAAATTTGTAGTAGTCCATCTGTAATATCCAACTACTCTGACATCTACATACAGTAAATACACCTGTCCTCATAAATATAGCAACTTACGTTGTTAATGCATTAGTCACTTTTGGGACTCCGTGATGCTGCATTTATTTCATATCATTTCAACATACTAAATGTTATAAAGTCTATATTTAATAAATGATGTGTTGTTTGTGACTTTCTGAATTTTTATTTTAGCTGGATGTTGGGAGCCGACTTGCATTCTGAGAAGCCTTTATATAATTGTATTGCTTATCCATAAATGGTTGAGGTCATTAACCACAGTCCAACTGTAATAAAGGCAAATCCAATACATTTTATCATCTGTGTTGTTTAGCACAGTATAATAATCACAATCGAGTTCAGTGTACAGTCATGGGGAAAGAAAATCTACTCACTCCTTTAGGGCTGAAACGATTCCTCGTTGCATTTAAAAACAAAAATAGATTTTTCTAAAAAGAAAACCAATTATTCTTATTAACCAATTAATCTAATATATTTTACAGTGCTGTTTAATTAAGCAAAAGTAAATTTTATCTGATTACTCGATTAAATTTTTGGTAGAATACTCGATTACTAAAATATTCGATAGCTACAGCCCTACACTCATTACAATCTAGGTTTTTATTCATTGATTGATGGCTACATTCCAGCCCCTCCATAACTATATACAGTATGACTGAGAAATTACCAGGATACAAAGACAGAAATCCTCCTTAAATTTTAACTCAATGAAAATGCAGGCATAGTTGACTGATATTAATATTGCAACACTTGCTGTGTTTGTCTTTGCCAAAATTTACAGGATTATTACATAATTATATATAGAACATTTACTGAACAATTCAAGCAGCGAATAGTCGAACACCAGAAACTTTACACTGATGACTGTGCAGCTTAAATTACAGCAGATTAATGTTCTCAAACTGACATTTCTCCACATGTGCAATTCTCAACATTGCCAGCAGATGGAGTGATTCACCAATTTAAGCTCCTCTCATTCCTCTTATGATCCCTGTGTCCTACATTCAGTAACTCAGCTGGCCAAGTTCATATTTTCCTGCCTCTTGACATCAGTTCGGCACATCAAGGACTGGAAAATGAGCCAGACATTTGGATTATGTTTATTGAGACTGGGAAACTATAAAAGTTTTCATATTTCCCAACAACAATAGTCTCATAGAACACAGAAAGAAGAAGAAAAAAAATCTCAAATGTAAAATGTCTGGTCATGCTGCATTTGACTTATAAAAACAAAATCAACTTTGTGCTGCAAATCCAGAAATTAAAAGACAGATTTCTGTGACCGTTACAGTACTGATTGGTCAAGAACTGATGTGAAATATTCTGCAACGGCAGCTTGGACGTCCTCACTATACATTTGTGGCTCCATATGAGATAAAAAATTAAAAAAAATGAATGTGTTGAATGGAGTCTTTTGTAAGGTTATGTCTATGCAGTCTCCAGTGTCAGCACTTGGGGAAAATTATCAGGGTAGAAGTGATTGCAGTTTCTCTGCATGGTACAGGTACTCGAGTGTGATATTGCTTTTTACAACACTTTCACAAACACCATTTATCATCAACAGATTACGATTCGTTTCTTTATTTAGCACGTTATTTTTCGCAGCCAACACACGAGCGATAGTTATTGTAAAAATGCGTACGTGACTGGTTTTAAAGATGGATTCTGGCTGCTACTCTCTCCTCAGTATGGCGAACCAGACAGTACTGTACCAAACAACTTCCAACTTGCTGATCGACAGTTAGTATAATTAATGATTGTAGAACACATAGGATATGGAGTGATGCATATAGCGTAATATCCCAGGGGTGTTATCGTCTATTATTACCACTCGTGGAGTCAGAACTGTTGTATAATTATTAATATCTAATAAAATATCACATGGTCAAGACCATGTACAATAATTTGTAGCACTTTGAGATTTGCCTCAAATATAAAGTGCATTATAGATAAAATGTATTATTATTATTATTATTATTATTATTATTATTATTATTATTATTATTATTATTATTAAGACCAGCCATACAGTACAAATGAGGAAGGGAGGTGATTTAAGTGACATTAAACATGGCATGGCTGTTGATACCAGACAGGCTAAGATGGTTGGAGTATTTCTAAAACTGTTGATCTATAGAGACTTTAAAACATTTATTTATATAGGGAATTGCCTGAAAAAGATAAAATATCTACTGCTAATTCCCACAGCACAAATGCCTTGTTGATACCAAAGGTCAGGGGAGAATGGCTGGACCGGTTCAAGCTGAATCTGGTTACAATGAAGGTACACACAACACTTTAAAGCTTAAAACAGATGGGCTCCAGCAGCAGACCACCACACCGGGTGCTAAGAACAGGAAACCGAGGCTACAGTTCGCACGGGCTCACCAAAACAACCATCTACTTCAATCACAACGCCACCATACTCCTTATTATGAGGCCCCGAAACACTTTTCAACAACACCAACCCTCATCAAAAACCCTACTATCTCAAGCAACACCCTACCCACTATAAACATGTAGCCTGACAACACGACCGAATAGATCACTGCTTCGATCACTGTTTTAGACACAGAGGCCTGTCCTGGGATCTGAGCGGGTTTATTACATAACAATAGAGGAAAGGTTCAACTTCGTCCAACTAATCTCTTCCTTTCAAAATATTTCCTGAATATACAGTATATAAACCTTAGTCATTCCCTAGCATGCTTATCTAACAAACATTATTAATCTAAATGTTTGCAATGCTCCATTGGGAAAAAAAACAGGCCTTGATCCAACTTAATAAAATTATTATTCATTTTATTTTTGTGACAAAATGTGTGCATATTGCTCTGTGAATGCCTGACAACCGTGTGTTTTCCTGCCTTGTGCGAAGTGTTCTCATGTGGTTACTGAAGATGGATGAAAATAAGTACTTGTCCATTTTGGTCACACTTGCTGATTTGGTTTATATCCATTCAGTATTCACCTTCAGGCTGAAGCAGCTCCCTGAGAAATCAAAAGAGAAACATTTGGCCTGGTGGGTTTAAAACATCACAATCAATGTGTTTCTTGGAGATTCCACCCAAGATTTCCAAAGGAGAAATCAAATGCAGGCAATAGTAAACAGGTGAAGGGTTTAGTGTGTGCACCACGGTTCACCATAGTAACCAGTGACTAAAACAATCACACCCTCACCTTTACCGCATTGAGAGTTTATCAGCACAAGTTCAATACTGTTCCTACAAACTTACAAACCCAAAGGCTTTAAACCCTCAATTTTACTATTATTATTATTAAATATTCATGTTCAGTGGCGAGTTTAAAACTTTCTACTTATTTCCCTGTATACAATGGACACACGCGTATCCCTTAAAATAATCGCTCTATTCGTTATTTACTAAAGACAGTCGTACAGCATTATTATTTGTGAATTAATCTCTTAATTCTTCCAATAAACAGTCTAAGATTGCAATGTTATCAAAACATTATAGTGGTTATACACGCTGCTATACACAGAAGCACACATGTGAATAAACTTCATGCAGTTAGACATTAGCTTCACTCCACCTGCTTGCTAAACTTGAAGAATGAACTTTGAAATCTTACCAAGAACTACTAGGAACCAGTGAACAAGGGGAAACCTGATGAAACCGAACGACACCAGGACTCAGTGCGTCAGTATATATACAGTGGAATACCAGAACACAGAGAAGCTCATACTAGCCTCTATGCATGACAGCAGTTCTGGAACAAAGCCAAGAGCGTAATGAAACAGATGATAATAAAAAGATCTGAAGAGGCCCAGATGCCACGCACACAGCTAACAAGTAAGGAGAACAAAGTTCTAGACAACCTTTAGCAAGGGCAAGACTGTGCAGCATTGGTGCAAGGGTCAGATTCACACTTTTTTTTTTTAACCAGACCTAGACTCACTAAGCTAAAGAATCATCATTAATCAAATTCCTAGCTGGAATTCTGTGATTAATACATCTGTACACAACGCATCTGTACGGAAAGCTTACGGAAAAAAATCCATACAGTACATGCACCGGCTGGCTTAGGGACAGTATGTAGAATTTGCATGATCCACTGGTGCCTCTCTCTGTTGTGAAGAGAAACAAAGAAACTATTGCCTGCGGTGTTGCACTCACTGCTGTTGTGAATATATACAGTACACACGGTCCTAACCATAAGCAAAGAACTGTACCATGTGAGCCACCTGCTGCATGCAACACGCTCCTATACGGTACACGCCCATCCACCTCTAGTTGAAAAAATAATAATAATTATGTACTTATCTTTATGTACGAGGGTGAGTCAAAAATTATCCGCACTCCCGTTATATTAAAACTGCTGTTGGCCGCACAGTCTTATCAGCTCTTTCCGTTCAAGGCTGCAGTCCCCTCAGTCACTGTCGTTCAGGTGTGAATGTGTCACATCAGTTCATTTGTAGCTGCGGTGTGAGCAAAAACGGATGCCCCACTTGTGATTTGCGCGAAACAGAAGAGCAGTGTGCAGTTGAAGGGTGTATCTGGTGCCGAAACAACTCGCGGAAGAGCATGAACTGGAGCGTTTGGAATTCTGCAAACAAAATTTGGATACTCCAAGGTACGTGAAAGTTTCTTAAAGAGAATTATTATTGGTGACAAGACATGGATTCATCACTACAAGCCTGAGAGTAAAAAAATAAAAAAATAAAAAAATGTTTAAAAGTCAACCTTCAGCTTGAAAGATTCTCAAAGGGCAGTATGAGAACATAATCAGGGGGAAATAAAAGGTTCAACAAATCAACAGTGCTTGTTACAACGACACAGTACAACGAGAAACGCAAAAGGTGTTGGTCTTTCTAAAAATCAATTCGACAGCCAGAGTGCGGGTAATTTTTGACTCACCATCGTATAAAGCATGGCTAATCAGAGACAGATGCTAACAAATATGGAAGGAGCAACAATAAACCAAAAAAAAAAAAAAAAGATCTTTGATGCAGTGTTGTCTGTGAAGTATAGATGCCTTTAAACAGCAAGTAACAGATGATGGAAAACATATTTCAAATTACAGCATGCAAAAGTTCCAGCTTACTAATACTAACACAGCCAGGTGGGCATTGCCCAGATTTTACATAAGGCCTTCCTGGATGTGGCTTGACATTTTGCAAAGGAACAGTGCCACAGTATTGTGTGGCAGTAGTTTAATGAGATGGAATATGTTTAACCTGTGTAGTGAAGCCTTGTTAAGATTAACGGTAAACCAGTCACGCATGTAGACTACTGATTTCGTAAAGAGAGGTACTGATGCAGTAGAAAAAGGATTTTCTTAGTCATTTTTTAAAATTGTCTTGAATTTTAAATCTGTGAAGAATCATCATTAGAATAGTCAGACACACATCCTGATCAGCACCTGCCCTGGCCTCCTAACTCGCCACATCCCAATCTGATCGAGCACCCATAGGATGCGTCAGACAACAAATCTGATCCACTGAGGCACCACCCCACAACACAACACTACAGCGCTGCCCAGGAGTACAAACCAAACTGTTTCACTGTGCGCGAATCAGATTTCCTCTCTAGAGCAGGCTCTGAGAACCAGCCGCATGTCACGGCTAAGAGCAAGTCTCTGTTTACTCTAATTCTCAGACACGGTGGTTTCATTTATTTAAGGTGGATATGTTTCAGCAGTGTGACGTTGTCGGGCATTGAATGCTAACACAGAGGACGCCAATCAAACCGTCAACCTGTGTGATTCTCACCTGTGTCTAATTACCATGAGTTTACTTATTGTGTCTTTTGTTCGTTCAGTGAATCCTGTAACCAGAGAGAGAGAGAGAGAGAAATACAACGTAGCTGGCTTTTGAGTAATTTTGGTGTTGCTGAGTTTTTGAAGGTGAATTGAAAAGTGCAGATTGAACTCAGCTGAAATTCCACCTTTACCCCCCCAAGTCTTCCTTCACACAGTCATTCAACAAGATTTTATTGTGGTGCCAACCAGGTGTTCCAAGTGCTCGATGATTTGCTCCACCCACATGATGCTCCTCTGCGATCAACCACCAGTAAAGAAGTCTCTCAGCTTCTGTGCCCGAGTCAAGGGCGCTGCTGACCTTGAAGAGCTGCAGTGTCCAGAAGTGTTTGCAGTTTGTCTGGCCAACATGCTGCAGGACCACACTCTTGACAGTGGTATAACTAACTACAGCTGTTTCCATGGCAGCAGACACTGAACAACAGTCTGGGTTTTCCCAGAGGAACCCTTTACTGGTTCGGGAATCCCCATGCTGTTGTCACATGTTTGAAGAACGCCTCTGGGTTGCCTATAGAGGATACTGGTGAGCATCACAAGTATCAAGGTCACAAGGACCCTGCTGGAGAGGTACTGGGCTGAGATCTTGGCTTGTCAGCACAATTCAAACGAGACCAAAATGAGTTCCTAAAAGCTCCACAGTATGTGTACCTGTCTGTCAGTGTGATCATGATAAGAACAGGGGTGTTGGATGGGAAGGTCAAACATGTTACAAATGCTTCTGCAAAGGAATGCCAGAAGCAGCAACAGACACTGAAACAGCTTGTCTGGGACAGGACTGAAACAGGAGGATTTTGAGACATGCCAGAATGCATGATCTGAGTGGTATTTCAGCTAGACACATCTTTAAGCTTCTGTTAGCTCGTTAAAAATAGGGATGCAGTGAAAGCGGTGTTGGGTAACGACTCCATACTGCGCTCATCTACACATGCTATTAAAACCGTTTAGCTACTATTGCATTGATACCACTTAACAACAGAGCCAGACACTCACAATGTGAATGATGCAAGGTCCCATTCTCTCCCATTTCAAAGCGGGTGATAAAGTATAATCTTTCTTTCTGGGCATGGAAAAAAAAAGTCACTTCCAGATGTATGTTCTATGATGACGGTAACATTAATTGTTGTATTTCAGCCTCACTAATCATGTTATTGGGGGGGCTGGGGGGACAAAAGCACTCATCCAAACTTGCAAGTCAAAAAAAAAAACTGTCATGCTGCGAATGGAAATATGAAACTCGCATCTGTACATGAAAAAGCTTCCATTTTCTTATACATTTATCCTTGCCATTCAAACAGTTACAGTCATGGATAATGGATGTCCTTTTTTGTAGATTTTTTTTTGAATATATGAGAATTCTCTCCCTTTAAAAGGGAGAATATGTTTGTGTAGTTTATGTTGTGGTTTCAGCAGGAACATTGAGATGCTGTTACTGTTGACAGGTTGGCATGGTATTGAAGGATCCCAAAGAAACCATTAATGAAAGCGAGTCCCATAAAATATATTTCCTGTTGATTAGAAGCATTAAATATGTAATAGTATATGACGTTCACGGTAAGCACATTACCATGCAATAGAATATAAATGTTCCTAACCATTAAAGCCCGAAGCCAATCCCCACCTCTCATGGGGAAAAAAAAACAAAACAAAACAAAAAACCGCTCGAGTTTGTGAAAAAGCACATCAGCAGCCTGTAACAAGGCATTTCAGCCTTCAGCACCATCATTGATATTTACCAAATGCTTATCAGTTTAACTGCAAAGTGAATGGATGAGGATTGCACTCCACAAAAGAGTCTTGCTACACACAAAGCAGTTTTGGGGGTTTGAACACTAGCAAAGTGAAAGAAGGTGCATTTGAGAAGGTGCTACAGATGTGCCGGCGTTCTCTGGAAAGCTCTGCTCGCGCTCTGCTTCGGGACAACAGCAAGTACTCCTAGTATCGACAAGTACCCAAATAGAAGTACTTGTAATCGTACGCTCATACTGTACATCTCCAGTTAAAAAGGAGTAAAATATGTGCCACCAAACAAACAATAGAATGGTCACGTCTTTTCCCAAAGTGACATTTGCCCTGTTGAAATCTGAACATTCTGCTCTAAGAGTCTATGGTTAACGGCAATGAGGTCTGCAACATCACACTTTTGCAGAGTTACATGAGCATTGCACATGATCAGGACATGCAAAAGCAGCAGTTACCACCAAACACTGTTAGCACCAAACACTGCTTTAGATGTAACATGGTTACAGTCTGGAATTATAAACTGCGCGTTCCTCCAAACCCAAGCATTCATACTGTAAGTGTTCTTTTTTTTTTTTTTTTTTCTACCTTTTGTTCCCCCTCTCTTCTGCATCTCAGGTTCACTCCATATCTTTCATGAGATTTGATTTGCCAGCTGTAGTTCCCTTTTCGGTTTACACGGTTCTCTTAAATCTCTCTCTTACAGCAGAGCTGTAATATTTGCTCCTCCTATTTCTTTATTTCACTCCAGTGATTGCGTATTCCAGCGGCCCCTCCAAAATCGGCTGCACATCTTTGTGATTACTCAAGATTACTTACACACTGAATATGTGCGTGTGCTGATATATCGTTCATGGTGAAGTTAAATTCAAAACGTCAGCAAGCACCATTTTCTCTCATGGTTAGCTGAGATACTCGTTTTTCCCCCCTTTTTCCTGTGGTGATAACTACATATAAAGCAGAAAAGTCAAAAATAAATAGCATTATTTCTTTCTATTACCATTTCCCCCCCCCATTACCACTACTGTACCCCTCATGTCTTTTGGCATGGTAACGGGATCTGCATCAGGGTCGGCATTCATTTTTTGCTCTGTAATGAGCCACTTTTCCTTGTTTGAAATTGGCATTCATGATTAAAAAAAAAGTTGGATCTGTTACATTTTCATGCTTATGAAATAACACCAAGACCAAGCATCAAAATGATTTTACCATTGCCTGACAGTGCTTCGATAAAGCGGAAAATCTTTTTTTGTTTTAAATATAACACAACACACTTGAATTATATTTAACTAGGAGGGCTTTTGATTAGCAACCAAAACTATTGGTAATAAATAAATAAATAGATCTGCAGTGAGACGCTTAAAATTATGAATTTTAATCGTTTTTCTAACATAATACTATTTGACATTTAAACCTAAGCATTCCATGGCATGTCAAAAAAGGTTAACTTATCTCATATTTTAAAGATAGTTATTGGCTTTGGTATGCAGCAGTGGGTTAATCACGGGTCCACTTAAAAAAAAAATTTTCCCCGTCATATGGCCGTCTTGCAAATTATCGATGAAATGGCTCCCTGTATGTTGGCCACACCACCCTGACATTTCAGGAAGTTAACTGGACTGACGTACTGTAGTTCCCTAAATTATTTATTAGACCAAAAAGTATTGGTGCTTCATTACTTTGATTTATTATTAAACAAATATGCTCCAAGATTATGCCAAACTATTTATTTGGGTGTGTTATTGAGAATGTAACATTAAGCATAATTATGTGGTACAAAATATTTACTGTTACACATTTTATGTACCAAGATATGAAATTAATTAAACTAGGAAATTTTAGATTAGGTCTGCAGATAAAGAATGTATACAAGTAATTTGTATGTAGCTGTAGCTATCGAATATTTTAGTAATCGAGTATTCTACCAAAAATGTAATCGAGTAATCGGATAAAATTTACTTTTGCTTAATTAACCAGCAGTGTAAAATATATAAGAGAAACAAAGATTAATTGGTTTTCTTTTTAGAAAAATCTACTTTTATTTTTAAATGCATACAATGTTTATTTTTGATAAAATGCTAAGTTATTTCTTGTATTGTGAATAATGACAAAGTTGAAAGCATTTTCTCAGATGAAAAAAAAAAAAAAAAAAGGTATTTCAGATGATTAAGTATCAAAAAAAAAAAAAAAAAAAAAAAAAGGGCACACTTTAAAATGAATCTAAATATATTTTATCGCTCCCTTCCATTTTGCAGCCCTCAGTAGAACGCTCCCTCAAATCAATACACCGCTAACTGTTTGCGTCTCTTTTCGCTTTGTGGGTGATGTAAGCGCTTCTTCTTTGTTGGTGTTTACCGGCAGCTTGCACCCGGAAGCGCGCTGTGTCGCGCCAAACAAATAATTAATTGAAAGAAGCTTCGAGGCAGAAGATTTTGCCTCGATCATTTTTTGTAATCGAATTACTCGAGGAATCGTTTCAGCCCTAATATCTATATAAATAAAAGGAAGGTTTTCTCTGTTCATTGGTCAGAACTCAGAGACTGGTTTTGGGTCCTCCTATGTACGAAACATTATTGAAAGTTCTATGTCCAGCTTGCACCATTAATGAAATCAAAAACTGAGTGGAAGTCAAGTTATGAGCAGTTATGGGCTAGTTTACATCACAGCATCTAGGTTTTTTTTTTTTTTTTAACTAATTTACACTTTTTCCTTTAAAGTGGGCGTGGCTATATGCATCATTCAACATAGCCTATCAAAGTGATCGTTTAGCCTGTATGGACAGAGTATGCGGAAGACACAGAAATGAGAAACGAAAGCATGACACAACACAGTCACAACATCTAAAAAAAAAAAAAAAGAAGTTAACTATAAAAACTGATGAACTTGATGAATGGACAGATTAATGTATGTTTATTCGTCCTGCGAGAAGTTTCAAACCAGTTTGCCTCATATGTTTAGAAACTGTGGCGCTATGAGATAAAACATAGTTCGTTTTATAGTTCGAGAGCAAACATATCCGCAGCAGTCTGAGGCACAGATTACCTTCATTTTCTTATCTATATAAATTAAAGAAATGTTTTGTCTGTACACTTTTAACGATATCTTTATATTTCATACATTGGAGGACCCGAAATCAGTCTCAGAAAAATGTCTGTCTGCATGTCTGTCCAGCCAGATGTTGTCACAGCATCAGAGAAAACTAGCTGGACAAAATTTTATGAAACTTTTGCAGTACTTGGGTACCTGCATAAAGTTTAACCTGCACCATAAGTGAAATCAAAATGTTAAGTAAAAGTGATGTTACTAATAGTAATGTGCTGGATTTAATCTTGTAATCTATTTGAAAATAAGTTAAACTACTTGCTCAATGTAAACAAACACCATAAGCAATAGATATTAATTCAATCTAGAATAATAATAATAATAATAATCACTGATTACATTAAAGCTGATGTGCTTATTTCTAGCCTTAACGTTTTAACTACTTCTACAAAAGACTTTAAATTTTATTTTATTATTTTAATTTTTTAATTTTGAACATTTTCAAACAGCCAGATGGAGTCACGTTATTGATGGGCGATAAGAGCCTAAATCAATATTATGGGTAAACATTTTACCCATCTACCTCAATTTTACTTAATGAATAATTTTAGGGTTTTATGTTTTGTTTTATGCCCTCATACATCACTAACAATGTTTGTATTGTAAATATGTTTAATTATTAAAGCTATTAATATTGGGATATTGTTTTCTAATGGGAGAGTTCTCTTCTGTGTTGCTTCCATGTCGGAGATTGGACAGGGTGGGGTCATGTGACTTCACATACGGAAATAAGTCTTTAAATGGGACAGTACATGAACTCACACGGTGGGGGGGGGAACCATTAATAGATTGTTATTAAAATATCAAATAATTGAAAATACTCTTCAATTGATACGCCAGGCCTTTAACCCATCATCAACCCATCATTAAAATTTTAAGAAATTCAGTGTTTATTCTATGCCTTAAATCATCTGCAATGCCAAAGGAAACATTTACATTTCACATGCAAAACTGACTGTTTTCTCTGGTATGAATCCACATTTCACTGTTGACAAGTACTAAAGTATGACCAGATATTTAGAATATTGCTTTAAAAAAAAAAAAAAGCTTGATTATTTTCTTTTACACAAAGCTTAGAGAAAGAATGGCATGCTTCATATGGAGCTTAACTGCAGAGGAATGCTTTAGTTGTCCCTTGAAATAATAATTGTAGTGCATGACTTCACAAAACAGTATTGCGTATTGTTTCTTCCAGGGAGTATAGTTTCCAAAAGCAGGTGCACAATTTCCATTACCCATGCTCCAAAGAAAGGAAAAATACAGCTGTCTCCACTACTGAAATGAAAGTAGTGCAAGAAAAAAAAATTCGAAAGAAAAAAAAAAAAAAGGCTTCTGGGTTAATTTAAAAAATCAGCCATTTGACCAATGTGTTGTCTTGCAAGTGATCATGAAATGTTCGAAATAAATAAAAACGGCTTCACAAATGACCAATGGAACAGAGATGCAACTGATTATAAATATATAGAGAAATATACAAAATACATGGGAGCACTACATTGTCCCCTCCATCTCTTTGGTTTGCTTGCATGGGAAGCTTGCCAGAAAGTCAGAATTAATTATTGGTTAGCGAGACATTGAAAGAAAATCAATAGAAATTGAAAAAAAAAATGCTTGTTTAAATATTCATCCTTCCAGGATCCAGATGCTTCAGTCTAAACAAGGGCGGTGATTGGGCCACAACCTCTAAGATAATAAACCAACTCCCAATGTCTGAACAAATCTTTAGTTAAACAGTCATTGAAGAGACTTTCCTTTCAGCATGAAGCAGTGAAGATGAAGACTAAGGAGTTTTCTAAGGAAGCAAAATATAGGGTGATCAATAGATAAGGTTACTCAATAGCAAGAAGTAGCAGCTGCATCACCAAAACACTATCTACTGTATCTCTCAGAACCCAGGACAAAACCAAGACAGAGACTGGTGAGGACAACCACACTGAGGTGAAAAGTAATTCTGAAAACGTTAAAGTGGCTGAGAGTGGCATGGAGGTAACAATTTACCCAAGATAATTTCGAGAGCTCAACATAATTAAGAACTATATGGCAAGTTTGCTAGAAAGAAACCATTGCTTCTTATGCGAAAAAGCTTAAGAGTGGCCCAGTGAAGCCTAAGGTTGATTTTATTTTTTCATTTAAGATCAAGTTTGGCACAAACCTAATGTAGGCCATACCTTGAATAAGCCATGCCTACAATGAAATATAGATTCTTGTCAGTACTCAAGGTAGAGTAAAGAGCATGAGAACTTCCTTTAAAATTTTTTTTAATAAATAAATAAATAAATAAATAAATAAATAAATAAATAAAGGCTTGGGTGAAATCTCACGTTAGCAGGACAATGGTCTTAAACAATGCCACAGTAGTGCAGGAATGGTTAAAAACAAAAAGGTGAATGTTCTGCACTGGCCAAGTGAAAGTGGGTTTAATTCTAAATCCCACTGAGTTTGTTTAAAAATTGCAGTCAGCAAACACATTCTAATCAACTAAGCAACAACAGAGCAAATCTAACAGAAGGAATGAGAAAAATCACTCAATTCGTGCACAAAGCTGTGAAGAACTTACTGCTGCAAATTGAAGCAAAAGTATAATAATAAATGCAGTTGAAGAGACAGAATATGGATGAATTCTGCATCCTTTAGTTTGCATTTATTCTAATAATCTACTGATAAACAATGAATCTTATCTTTATTACTTTGACATTAGGACCACCTTGGTTTGAAATAAGTAATTATTTAAAAAATGCCTGAAATTATCTGTGTAAGCGTCATTTGTAATTCTGATGAAACTAATCATTTATGTGGGTTGAATACTTTTGCTGCTATATACTACCAGCCAAAAGTTTGGACACGCTTTTGCTTTCAGTGGTTTTTCTTTATTTCAACATTGTACATTAATACTAAAGACATCCAAACAGGAATTATGTTGCAAAAAGAAAGAACGAAAAAAAAAAATAATAAAACAACCCTGAATGCGTTTTATATTTGACATTGTCCAAAGTAGCTACATTTAACTTTGATGACAGCTTGGCACCCTCATGGCATTCTCTCATCAGATTCACAAGCTAGTCCCCTGGAATGGTTTTCACATCACAGCTGTAGTCAAGCGTTAATTTGTGACATTTCTTGCTCAAAATGTGCTTTTTCAATGCAAAACATGTGAACATGTGAGTTCAGTCACCAAACCAATCAAACACTGTAATGAAACTCCCAGGACATAAAAGCCAAGAGCTACCTCTGTTGCAGAGGATAGGTTTATTAAAACCACTGATTTACAGGACCTCAGATTAGAGCCCACATAAATGCTTCTCGGATCAATAGCAGCTTCAACATCCACTGTTCAGAGGAGACTGCGTGAGTCAGGATTTCATGGGCAAAGAAACCATTACTTCAGAAGAGCAACGAGCGGAAGAGACTTGCTTGGGCCAAGAAACACAAACACAAGGAATGGACATTACATGTCCTTTGGTCTGACATTTGGAGATTTCCAATTCTAAAATTCTAACATCATACTTTATTGGTTATAAGATTACTATATTTTTTTAACAAGATTACCTTTGTTTCCTTGCATCATTTAACATTATGATTATTATCAAATATAAAAATAAATGGTAACTTTTGCATCCCTCACCACACTCTGTTCAACTACAGCTAAAATTGTTAATGTATTGGAAGTTAATCTAATGTCACACTTTTTGCTATACATCTATTCACTATGCACATTATTAAAATCACCTATATATTCATATGGTTCTCTAAACATACACACACACATATATACATATACACATACATGTATACATTATATATACATATGTATACATTATATACATATGTATACATTATATATATATATATATATATATATATATATATATATATATATATATATATATATATGTATACAGTATATACACACACACACATTATACATACATACATACATACACACTAATTTTATATGCGCAGACACAGGACGAGAGTTTCAATGTTCCCATTAAATGTCAAACAGGGAAAATGTGTGATTTCTGGGCGTTTAACTGTGGCATGATTATCAGTGCCAGATGGACTAGTTGGAGGATTTCAGAAACTGCTGAGATTTTCACAGGCTATACAATTGCACAGAATGGTGCAGAGAACAAAAACCACTGACATCCGTTGAGTGGAACACCCTGCCGATGAGACATGGTTGATCCCTTTACAACTATGGGTAGTGCTACACAAATAAAACACAATTCAATTGAGTTAAGATGATGACCAATTTTAACAATCCGCAGCAATGCAGCCATGTCAGAGACTATTAAAATGTGTTGAACAAATGTATGTGAAAATCCTCCACGATCCAAATACTAATGAAGCAGCAGCAATCTAATGTTGTTGTGTTTCCACTAATGGATGGTGTAGGGGGTGTAGGTGAAACAGATGGCATAGCAACAGAGGAGATACAAAATGCATCTAAATACAAGCATGTTAAAATGTTCAATATGAGGAACCGTTTAAGTGTGGTTTTCTGTTTGCTCCAGAGAAATGTAGAGAGTGACAACTAGAGTGTATTAAAAGGGAATTGAATTCTTGGAGTTGAATGAAAAAGGTTTTGTAAGGCACGTTTTAAAAAATTCAAGGTTTACGTCAGAGAGCACTTTGTAAGCGTGGAGCATGTGTACAGTTGTGGAATGGTGATCTTAGCAGAGGCATTCAGTGAATTAATATTGATTTTCCCCAGTTGGATATACTCAATGAAAGTTTTTTTTTATTTTTATGTTGAATATTTATTCATATGCTTTGAATTCATGTTCATTAAAAACTCTCGACCTCATCAGGAGGGGCTCTAGCCTGTATGGCGCCCACGCTGAACTCCACTTCTGTGCCCTGCCCAGAAAAACATAAAGGAACCGCAGTATAGTACATCGCAAACGATACGAAATAGCAATACAGTAAAAATAAAAAAAATCTTATGTTAACCTACAGCATCGGAAATTCTTGATTTATGAGAGCTCAATCACAGAAAACCTAATACTTCCAAGTGTATCACTTCCATGCAGTAGCCTACTCAAGCTCACAAACTAAAATCAGCACGCCGAGTCTGATGAGATTAATTAACCCACACGGTGACGCATCATTCATGTGACAGGCAAGTAAGCAGATAGAAAACCAATCATCCAAATGTCTTCGTGTCTTAATTCTTTTTGTATGTGTGTGCTGTGGAGCAACAATGCTACCTGCTATAATGCTGCACATATGTATAAAATTTAAGTATGGAATCAAACACAATGGGATATTTGGTTTCTGAAGGTAATCAAGGATGGAGTTATAGTTACCAGCCTCATTATTTTTCATTAACAGCATGTCATGAAAAAAATGTCCATATATCAAATTGTTTCCTATACTTGATGCAATGCACAGCAACTATTTGACACTTCTAAAACAGCGACTTTACTTTTGGTCAGATAGTGCATATGTAATACATATACAGGATGCCAACCCATTACAGGGCGCGCACACACCCGCGCACAATCTTTGAGACATGGTGCATTATCCAAGCTTAAATTCACTTACATCCCCTTTCTTCCCCATTCTAATGAAGGACATAAAAACAAACAAAAAACATTGAATAAGGTTGTGTAAATGTTTCAATATATACTATATATACCTATACATATACTTGTACATAGATGTTGCTAGGCCAAAAAAAAAGGCACTAATATAACTAATATTTCACTGAAATTAATTTCGCTCAGTGATTTGATGATGGGAGAGTCAGACCACTACATAAAGCATTTTCCAGCACATCACAAAGATTTTAAATGGGGTCTCTGGCCAATTCATGTCTCATGCTCCCTGAACCACTCTTTCTCAATTTGAGCAAAATGAATCCATTACCTCAATATTAAAATAGTTAATTTGAAGTTATTTAGTATTCATATAGTATAAATACCGTACATCTCTCGTTCTAGTTCAGTACAGTACATGCATGGCAAATACTGCTGACATGACAGATGTACTACAAGTTAGAAGGCCACAGCTGAAAGAGCTGGCTGTTCGCAGAGCGCTGCATTGAAGCATGCTCATGGAAAGGTGACTGGAAAGAAAAAGTGTAGGACTGGTAGGAAAAGATGAACAAGCCACAGGAATAACTTAGAGGGATGAGGCAATGACAATGTCAGAATGTCTTACCTGGGCTAAATACTGGTCCAAAGTTCTTTTTTAGATAAAAGTAAATTTTGCAATTCATTTGGAAATCAAGTTTCCTGAGGCTTGAGAAAGAGTGAAGAAGCACAGAGTCTAAGTTGCTTGAAGAACCATGTAACATTCCCACACACGATGTGGAGTACCATGACATCTGCCTATGATGTTAAATTGACTTGATGGAAGACTGTTGACCAAGTCACCACGTCAATCTGGACGAAGATTTTAGAGCACTTCATGTTTCTGTCTGCTGACAAGCTTGAAGATGCTGATTTGATTTTGTTAGCACAGATGAGCTGAAGACTGATATTAAAGCAACCTAGTCTTCAATAACAACACAGCAGTGCCACAGGCTGATCACTTCCATACGACGTCTTAGCTATAATACCTGTAACGTATAACTATAATATACGAGAGTTTCAGTTTTTAAATATCAAGCACAACAGCATGACCTTAAGTGTGATATTGCTTTTATACAATACAAGGATAATTTATTATGATTGGTTTGTTTATCGCCAGCACATATCCTTCTGTGCCTGGCTGAACTACCTGAGAGGGGAGGAGCTGGCAAATAACCGTTAGCAACCCATAGTTAGTGTAGTTAACAGGTAAAAACGGGTAATATGCAAGGAAAAAGGTGAAGAGAATGAACCATGGAGGTGGTGGTCAATCCTATAAATCTTATTCATTTCTATTAATGTCTCAACGTATTCCGCATCTGAATAGCCTCAGAGAAATAACTGTGTCAGGGGATAATTCCCAACCAGCATAAAATGGAAAGCATTATGTAGGGTATACAATCCCTTGTTTCACACACCAAGTATTGTCCTTGTGCAGGGGTTACTGATTTAATGGAATGTGATACACAAACCAGTACATAAAACATGTTTTGAAATGTGTGTGTATTTTTATTAAAAACATGTTTCTTACAGGGAATGAAACCCTGTCTTTGCGTTTATTTTGATCACAGTGTAAAAATGCCTAAAACATGGGGCTCTGACTTACAACTAGACACACATTCGCGCACACACACAGACACACTACACAGTATATGCCAATTAACTGTTGACATGATCATGGGCACCCAAGGCTCATTTATGCCCGTGGAGACCAAAGGCCAGCCTGTCTGGTTAGATCCCACAGAAAATCCAATGCAGCACAAACTGTCCAAAAAATTAAACATTGGCCATGAGACAAAGGTTCCAGAACAACCAGTGCACCACAGCCTACTGATCACGGGGCCCAGCAAGCAAAGACACGCCCAGAGATCTTGTGGAGTCATGCCCTAAGAAGCCAGAGCCACCCAGGTGGCACAAGGAGAACTTATACAATACGGAGCATAATGTTTTGTTGTTATTGTTCTTGTAGTTGTAATGTTATGGCTGATCAGTGTGTGTATACTTGCATGCATTGAACATTGTCGTGTGTAGAACACATGTAGTATGTGTAGTAAACAAGGGTAACATCTGTATTGACAAAGCGCTCACCTTTCCTGGTCATTGGGGTGGCGACCTCGAAGGTACCTTTAATATGCGTCCTTCATGTGGAGACACGGAAACAACTAATTAAACGTAGTCGTCCGATTCAATAAAAAAATTTAAAATTAAAGCGTGTGTATATTTTTTGTGAGCCACAACTGAAGTGAATGATTTGTCTGTGTTATTCCACAAGGAGTCAAAAATAAACAAATAGACCAATATGTCTATATTGTAATATTAATACTAATAACATGCTTGTGATTTAAAAATATCTTGATTAATGCAATTTGACACAGGCGTAGGCTGGGTTCAAGGCAAACCATTTACCTTTTTATATTTTTTTTTTTTGAAAAAACACTTGTATGAGATAAAAGAAAATGTGGAAATGTGGAAAGCCTTTGAACAAAAACAGTTTTATATGAGATCTTTACATATATTTTTTACGTTTCAAATAAATGCTGATACATCAACAAATCTTTTGTCATTTTGTAATAAACTGGTGGCCACTTGACACTTTGACCAGAGTTCGAGTCAGCCTTTAATGATGTACATTAAGACTCTTTCTGTGAAGAAGATACTGAAGATGTGTCCCCTTTAAGGCACCACCACAACCTCAAGCAAAGCTACAGTATAGTACCGTTTTTTTTTTCGTTTGTTTGCGTTCAGCAGGTAATCTTTTTTAAATATGAAAGTGGAAGCTAGACGTAAAGACAGGTACTTCCCTGAGTCTTTTGCCAGGTTTAATGGCACGGCACGAACAATACAGGTTCCCTGTTTTACCAGGAAATAGTTGCCTTTGTTTTCAGAAAATGAAACCAAACCATATATATGCTATAGTTTTATATATACATCTATATACACGAATTCTATGTATCTCATTAGAATGTATGCGGAGGGTTTTCCTGCACTGCTGACGACACAGATTTCAAAACGTTTTGATTTAAAGTAGAGCTGCTAGCGTTAGGTGCGATCAAAACACACCGGGTAGCCTACAGAATTAGCGTGAACACACACACCGTCAGTAATGAGAAAAACAGACAAATTGCTTGGTGATAAGGAAGGGTGTTGTAAGCTCAAAAGACCATCCTCTTAGCCGAGTACTGACATAATGACCAGCATCTCGTACTGAAGGATGTTTTCAAAGCAATGGCGCAGGCGCGGTAGTGACCAGCGTGCAAATGGCACCTTCTATATTTTTTTTGCGTCTCAGACGCGCAAGTCCAAGCGTTGTGTTAATGTATCAAAACGTGCCTTAGTTTATGCGGATATTCCGCCCCCCCCCCCCTCCAACTCACCCATTGAAGGTAACGTTCCTTCTGGTGGAATCCACAGATTCAGCAGGTTCCGTGAATGTATATCGCCGTCTATCAGAGCACCGCGCCTGCTCTAATCCCAGTGTCGATGTGGCTAGCAGAAGGAAATCGCTGTTCTGGATTAACGTTTAAATTGTGCTTTCCGCTTAATGCATCTACGGAGCCCCGTGCTCCCTAACAAACGTTATGGCGCGGTACGTGTGTAAGTGTTCTCCTTACTAGCTTCGTTACAACCCGATGGCGGACACAACCATTGACCAACAGCTGGCCGTAGACATCGGATAGTGTCAGGTACGATCGGGTTTCTGCTGGAAAGCAGCGAGAACGAATCACGTTTTCGATTTATGCTCTTAAGCCCCGCCCCGCGCAAAGCGACCAATCATGAATTAGGTCAGGATCGTGTCGCGCAGGTGCGTCTGTGTTTCGAGTTCACACGCGGCAGTAGATGACGCGCTGAACTGCCTTCCAACTGAGATTACCAGCTGAGCGTTTAGAGTCTTTGTGGAATGCCATATTTCACAACATACAATTTATTCAGTTCAATAATTGAATATTATATTAATGAAACTAAAATTATTAGCAGTGGATACCATACACTTATGTTATAGGAAGCTATAAGACATAGGAGCCACTCTCTATATTAAGGCATTATATGAATATTTAAAGTACCGGAATTTTATTTGTTTCCATATTTTTATTCTATTTGCGCACTAATTAGACTCGAAAACGACTGGAGATACGAATACTGAATGTAAACATAAACACCGGGAAGCAGCGTTTGGCCCGCTGTTATTTCAGTCAAGTGTAAATGGCGACATCATGTGGGGAAACGAGGACAGTGATGCATACAAACCTGACACCAGCGTCACGCGAAGTTGAATCCCACGTCGTGGAATGCGTGGAGTGACTTACTTCTTTCTCACTCACTCATCGTCTACGGGTCGTTCTACAGAAAAGGTGGCATGTGGGTCATAAAAATCTCCTGAAATGGTTTTCTTTCGCACCTAGAATTTCCTCAATAGCAGTAACTTACTTTTAAAATGTATGAATCCACAAAAAGTAAAGCTTAACGCATATATATATATATATATATTTTTTTTTTACACATTTAATAACTGGTAGCGGCAACGTTGCCTTGCACCTCCAGGGTCCGGGTTCGATTCCCGGCCAGGATTGATTCCCGTCTCTGTGTGCATGGAGTTTGCATGTTCTCCCTGTGCTTGGTGGGTTTCTTCCCACAGTTTAAAGACATGCATATTAGGCTAATGTCCTGTAGTGTGTGTGTATGTGAATATGTGTGCCCAGCAATGGATTCGCACCCTCTTCACGGTTTACCCCGCCTCGTGCCCCAAGTCTCCTGGGATATGCTTCAGGCCCCCCCACAACACCTGCACACACACACACTCACATACTCATTCACACACTACTGGCAATTTGGAAATAAGCCTAATCTGCATGCCTTTGGACTGTGGGATGAAACTACCCACAGGAAAACCACCAAGCACAGGGAGAATATACAAATTCCACGCACACAGACCTGAGGTGGAATCCACCCAGATTCCGGCGGTGCAAGTTGACTAACCGCTAAGACACCATGCATTTGGAAATGTCAGTTATCCTACTCTGCATGTCTGTGAACCGTCCCCAAAGTGGAAATAAAAAGAATAAAAAATAAAATGAACTATTTAAGTCTCCATCAAGTGGGCATGATTTAATGCCGATTTACTCAAGTCTAATGTTTTGGTCTGCTTTTGTTTGCTAAACATGGTGGCTGCACAACCTGATTACAGATACTTTTAACAGAGGATATAGGATAAGACAGGTAGTTTATAACAAGTTCTCTTAACTCAGCAGTCATCTGAGACTGCTAACTACTACAGATAGCTTACATAAGTACCTGCAAATTAACTGAGACACACTCGTTCTTTTGGCTGATCATGTCAAGGGGATATGATCCGCATACAACTTAGCACAGGATTTACAGTACACTTAATGCCCTTCCTGACACAATCCTCCCATTCTATCCAGGCTTGGGACAAGTCCTAAAGATGCCCTGCATCCAGTGGCTGGGTTTAGATACAATCCTTGGCCAAAAGCAGATTGGAGGTAAATAAGCAAACATCTAACAGTCTTTGAATATTTACTGTTGTGATTATTCCGTTAACAATTATTCTGTTGTGAGCTCACTACCTAAATGCAATGAATCAACAGGTTATCACCCTCAATGGATTTTATTTTACTTTCCTAATGGTACGGCCATCACAATTCAAGCTTTCAAGCTTCATCTAGCTCAAAAGAGTGGTTCTGGAAGCATAGGGAATAATTTTCACACATGGCTATCACATAGAGTCCTGACACTAACCCCACTGAAAATCTTTTTGAAGTGCTGGAGAAGACCTTACAAAGTGTTTTGACTAAGCAATACAAGGTCTACATCCAAAACTTAATGCAACCCTGGATGGAAATCAATGAGGCATTGATGCAAAAGGATGTCACAGTGAAGGCACTCTGTAATCAAAACTTAAGAGAGTCGAATGAAATATTAGTGTGGTTTTCTTTAGCCAGACAATGTAGATAGCTATCAAATATAACTGGTTTTCAGGCCTGGATCACATGTTCAGAAATCAGCAACGATTACCATTGTACCATATGTATTACTATACAATATGACATTACGGCTTGGGGTTGGCATGGGATAATATTAAGTTCCACTTAATATTCATGAAAATGGCTTTGGACTGCACTGATAGACTTTTTGTGACTGCTTGTGACTGCAGTTGCTTGAATGGTTTTGGGATTGAGATTGCCATGAACAGTTTTGCACCAACTTCTCTAGCAGTAAACAGCAAGCAACCTCAAAAAGTACAGATGGCTTCTAGCTAGATTAAATAAATATCTTCTAGATAGATTAAATAAGTAGCCTCTGTTTATAGCCTCGTTAAGGGGGATGGTTAGTAATAATCTGATGTAGAATCTAAACTGTTAGCTAACAAGTCCAAATGAAAGTTGTGATTAAATTTCTCATGAACAAAGGCATAAAAACGATTGCAATTTACAGATGACTTCAAGCATGTTGTACAGCTCTTGAATGATGATCCAAACCAACGTGCATCTGAGCCGACTGTAGTTATTCCTGGGAACGTTCAGCAAGTGGAGCGCCTGATCCGTGGAAATCAATAGATAACCTGTCACCAACTTGCAGAAGTGATGAATGTCCATGGGAACTGTACACACAATCATAAATGAACATAACTTGTATAATAAAGGAAATCTGATGAAAATGATTGCCACATTTCTCCGTACAGTCATGATCTCACTCAAAGCCATTTCCAAATGTTTAACCAATTAAAGGAACTTCTGGGAGGGCAGTGTTTCAGACATGAAGCAGGAAGTCTTTCTTTCTACCTTGATGGTATCCAAACACTAGTGAAATGCTGGGCAATGCTTTAGTGTGGCATTAGATTATACAGAGAAGTAAAGTTCATTTTTATGCTCATAACTGTGTCCTGTTATTCAGATTTTCTACTGGAAGAATCTGTAATGGAGCAGTTTAGAAAACAGCTGCAGACCACAGCACTTAATTCGAGTAGATCTGCATTAAAGCCTACCCGCTGACTTTAATGGGTGACTAAATTATAAGACCAGCAACCATGAAATAAACAGACAGACAAAATGCAAGTTTACCTAGCAATTAACTGCATCACTTTCAAATATTTAAGTGTTAATGTCAATATTATAAATATTAATGTCAGTTTTATGAATATAAAATGAATGAATGACACCTTTAATTATTTCAGTCATTAATTGTATTGCATATACATTTATTTATGTCAAACACTTTACAATTCTTTACACTATCCACTCATATCAGATGTAAAGCCTGACATCTGTTTATATCTGTTTTTATTTTGCATACACATATGCACACAGACAAAAAAACAAACAAACATTTGCCAAATCAGCATCTTTATTTTATGAACAAATGCATTTTGCATTTTGTGCATCTATTGTCATTTATAGGTCATAAAAAAGCAATTTACAGGCTCTGTAAAACAAACAAAAAGCAGCACAGAATGATTATGAGTAAAATATATAATTTGAATAAATATATTATTTCATGCTATGAAACGAAAATCAGAAATGGCAAGTTAACTTTTACAGCATTGGCACCAGCTAGCTTTAATGTACTTCATAATTGTATAAAACAGTAGAATTTTTGAGGTTCACAGTAGGGTGTGTGAGGTTGTTAATATAGTGGATTACAGAGAGATACTTTCAGGGACAAAGCTTAAAGATCTCTAGCATTTCCTCAACGCTAAAGCCCTGTGCTCATCCCATAGATACAGAAAGTAAAAATGGAAAAAAAGGTGGGTGTTTTACACACACCCATGAGGCAGACTGTTTTTCTTTTTTTTGGGAACCACTGACTGAAGACTCGCTTTCCCAACCTGAAGTAAAAGTGCATGATTATTCTGAACATACAAAATGCAGTGCATGTCCAAAGTGGCCATAGCTGAATACTAGTAAACCCTGAGTTGTACTTTTTTTTTTTTTGCCATATCACAGAATACATGAGAACTAGAAGCAAACAGAATTCCAGGTACTGTTTGATAACAGAAATCCACCAATAAGACATACTTATTACTTTCAGTGTGTTCAAGCTCTGATGGTCTTTAATCTGCAGTTCCAGTACATGAGGATGTGGAAGAGATCTTTGTGGCTGTCAGGGAAGCAGCACATCTCTCCCAGTATGCCGTTCATATTTAAAACAGGTACGGCATTATACCGGCTGCAGCCACGTGGTAAACGGTGACGAATACACAAACAAAATGTCCATGCGGCTCAGACACTTATAGCCTTGAGTTGGTACATGGCCTATGAATTGCAGTAAACCAATAAGCCAAACTTAGAAGAATTTTAACATCATTCATTGTATTGTATTCAAATATTCACAGGTCTATTAAGTTCTAATCATCATCATCATCATCATCATCATCATCATCTCTCCCTCAGCTCCCTGATATCAATGATAGCAATTACTTTGAGACATGATACTTTTGTAATGTGCAACAACCCACAGTGTCAAACTGCTTTAAAAATGATATTGCTTTTGCAGATTGTACAGTGGGGACACGCTGGAAGCAGAGAAGCAATGGAAGACTTTAAAACTAATATCAGTGTTCATAAACTACCTGAAGCACGTCAGCTTTGATATAAGGACAAGCTGCATATTCTTAAAGTAGTCCTATAGCTATTCCTGTGAACCCTTCTTTCTGATTACTGCTCATAGCTCATAGTAACCGCCTGGCCTATTTGTGATTTGCACACAAATGGTGAAAAGTTATCCTGTGAAAACGAGTTGATTGATACTAATTTTGTTATACTCAATCATATTTAAAAATCACCACTATTTCCCTTATGTACACATGTACTATAATATAAAATCAAATACACCTGACCAGTCTAAAAGCACCATCAAAAAGGTTAAAACTCCCCAGAAGTGAAATATTTGAGGCTTTATATTTTGAGTCCCATTAAAGAGGAATAAGATAAAGTAAGCTAGTCCCCTCTATGTAGAATATCTTTTGATTACATAAAAAAAGTTCATCTTAAGTGCATGCCAGATAATAATGTTTAAAACAAAAATAAAATCTATAACAGAAATACAGATCTCCATTTCAGTTTTCATTATAGATGTGGTAACCACCATGCAGTACATTTCTACATCTACAAGTGGCCTAGCATGCACTTCAATATTAAACTGCAGAGTGGCTGACACAATGAAAAGATTTATTCGAACAAGATCTAATTAAATGTCAAATTCAATAGCTGAAGGTATAATTCACTTATGTCAAGAGGTAGCTTCTAGTGTATTGAAGCCATCTGATTGTCCCTTTATGACCTGCTACAATCTCTTCCGGTCAAAAACTGCATATTTATTAAATGCAACATCTCTGCTACTGCATTGAACTTCTTAACTCCATAAAACCTTAACACATATTATGACACACATAAAAGCAACATGTAGAAGATTATATGCAATTTTAAAAGCGAAAACCCTGACAAGTGGTATTAATAAGCAAACATGTCAATAGCTTGAAAAATACACATGGGCCAAAATTAACTGATTCGTGCACAACACATCTGTCCTGTAAATGACTTTAGAAAATGGGTACATCATGTAAATTAGCATTTCTTGTGGCAAGGCACAAATTCAATTCTAATACAGATTATTCAGTAAGAACTGACATTTCTAAAGCAGTTATGTAATGAAAACATCCAGTCGTTCCACCATTATTATTACATTTTTATGGCTTAAAATACAATAAAGCAGACTCTCTTTTGTTCAAACATGGTTTAAGGAAAAGAAAAACAAAAACTTAAGCACTAACCCCCCTTCTGCCATGACCATGAGTGTTTGCCTGGAAATGGGTTCATGATTCTCCTTAGTTGTGTAAGTTGGGTTTGCTCTCATCACTCAACTGTGCAGCATGTACATCACTACATAGTTTTTTGGTTGCTCTTTGGTTAGTGGCCAAAATTGCAGTAACAATTAGGCAGACAATCTCATCTAATTTTTTCCTACAAGTACCTGTTAAATATCCACAAACAGTGGGCAATGGCTGTGGGCACTAGGCACATGTACATGTAGGTACATAACTGGCTAAAGCTCATCTCTTGATGTGCAGAAAGTCAGCCACTCTTTATTCCCAAAATGAAAGGGACCATAAGAGAACCACTGCTGATTGCATACTGCTAATCTAAGCAAAAACATTAACCAACAACAAAGAAAGAAAAATGTAAAAATAAAACAAAAAGCTAAAAGGAGAACAGAACCTCCTCAGGATTCTATGAAGCACTGCTACTTTTCTCAGTGCAAAATCTCATCTTAGAAATCTTTTAAGACAAAGGGTTTGATAGTTTCCTTGACAGTACTTACAATATAAGTCACACAAAAACAAGGACAAACTGATTTAAATAAACTAGCGGTGTTTAGAAAATAATGAAAAAAAAAAAGCACCATTAGTAAACCAACCATAAAACCATCTGCTTTGGTCTAGGAAAGAATATTAGCTGTAAAATGAGCGCTGCAAAACACTGCATGTCAGGTAAAAAATGAGGAACAATTTTGCAATGTTACAGACATAGGCTACCTACACATTACTTCAAATTAAGTGCTATAATCTTTAAAAAAAAAAAAAAAGGGGGTGCGGCTTCAGTAGCAAATGGGATAAGGTGATTTCTATTATGCAAACATGGCAGCCCCGCGACCCTGAATACAGGATTAAGCGGTAATGACGATGGAGTGAGTGAGTGAGAGGCATGGCATCCCTGCTTAAGTGTTTCTCAGAGCAGACTGTAAAGTTTACAGTGACAGAATTATTAATATGATATTTTTTGAAGAATAGAAATTAAGCATTCATTATAGGTCACTGTTTTCCAAAACACTGATTGATAAAAATTTCCAACGATTGTCACAAGTTCACCTCTCTTGTAATGGAAGTGCATCTGCACATTTTACATATTAGAAAAAAAAACTATGAGAACTTGGTGAGATTAGCTCACACAATATTTTTAAATGTTGGCCAGTAAAGGAACACCCTTCAGCTGTGCAGAGTACACTCAACTAGCTCTACATAAACATTTCATCATAATTCATGGGGATGAAAACTTAAGTGCCTTCAAAGCAAGCACACATCACTTATCCAAGCCTTACGCTAATGATTAATCTGTAGATTATTCTTTTTCATCATAATGTGAAGATTAATTTGTAGATTTTTAAAGTTTTAAAGAACAATTTCCACTGCTATAGACCAAAATAATCCAATCTGAGACAACATACAACTACTGACACTTCTTTTGGCCTGAAGAAATCTAAACAATTTTGCCCTAAAGCAGAGTTGTATAAATTATAAACTATTATATAAGCTCAAGCTATACTTTTATGGCTAAAAATTGCCATCACAAACATAAAAAGCAATGACTGCAAGTAGAAGTATAGCTATTATTTTATTAAGTGCTTATATTTTTGCTTAAACAAGAAACATTTATTGAGCTTTACTGAATTTAAACAAGAACAGACCCGCTGGCCATAATTTGGTAGACCTAGCCACTTTGACAATGGAAGCAAGATATCAAATTATGGTTTTTCTTTTGTCAAATCTCTGAAGTAAGTGCCAATTTTGGAACGTGTGCTTAACCAGCTTTAACATTTCAATCAATTTTAAGGCTTATGTGGTTTATGTAAATTTCTTTAAAGAAATTAGTTTAGACTATATGAACATAATTCAAATTGATACAACCATGTTGAATAAATCTATTTAAAGAAAGCTTTAAAGGCAAGAAGACATTCATCCCCAGAACGGCCGCTGTGGCTCATCAAAACTCATCTATTGGCTTCAAAACAAATAATGTACTGACACTCATCTTACACTAACCTAAAAAGCATTTTATGCTTGTTTAGTGTTGAGGACTTTTGGCATGATTTTCTGTTCTGAGATTGTAAAACATGGTCCAGCACAAGGAGTTGTTGGAAACCTATCAACCAGCAAATTAATATTGCAATACAAAAACTAAAAATCAACACCAGCTCTTCTGATTATGTTTCTAAAATATACAGATTTTCTTGTACTAAAATCTATAAAAGTGTACAAGTTTTAGGTTACAGGTATAAGTTTATATTAAGTATCAGTTAGGTTTGATGCTTCCTTGCTGAAGTAGACCAAAATGTCATTAACTATACTATAATTTATCATATCTGGTGTTTCATTCTCCATCCATAAAAAAAGCACCTTTCTCTAAAACATACATAATTTTTAACACATCCAGTGAGAGGCTGGATTTGCACAGTCTCAAACAAACAGTTCACTATAGTACCAAGGCTTTGTGTAGTGAAAATGCATTGTGCCAAGAAAGCTACTTAAAGCAACTGAAACCTTCTAAAACGATGTTTCTTGACTTCCTAGGTTCTGGACTGAGGTAGAACCCGGTTGGAGCAGAAAAATGTTTGACAATACTGTCTTATTGTGAATATGTTACATTGTATGATGAGGTATTGAACAGATGTGTCACAGAGCTTTTGCACTGGTAGGTAAAACCAATCCGTGTGAGTTATCAGCCTACTTGAGGCCAAATGTGCAAAAACAGGTCAGGTAAAAGCATGATATGACAAGCATCTTAACTGAGCTTTCACATTATTCATTATTGCAACATGCCTATATTACTCTATGCGTAAAAACATGGAAATATCTATCTATCTATCTATCTATATATATAGATCTCTCTCTCTCTCCGTCATTATATATATATATATATATATATTTAAAAAAAAAATTTGAAGGCCTTAATTATTGAGATGTCCCACTCAATCCTTCTCCCTGACTACAGTTCCCCTCACCTTTGAAAAATGTGAGTATTAAGAATGTTATCTCTTCTTAAACCAGATCACAAAAATGCACATGTAGAAAATGTGCAAGGCAGGTTAAACATCCACTTCTCTTAAAACTGCTTACGTTTAAAGGCTGCACAACATAGAATGAAACCTGCTACAAACTCAATATCCTAATAATCACATCTGGACCCAGGGGGTTCTTCGACACTGCCCTTTACACTCTCCTCACCCTCGGTTTTCGCAGACCCATCATCATTATACGCATCATTGTAGACATTCTCAGAAACCTCCACCGGTGGCTCTCGCTGGCTATCAGCTGCTTCTCTTTGTGGGCCTGTGTGGTTGGTCATTTCGACACCGGAACCCATGTGCTTCTTACGCAAGTGCTGGTTGAGGGTTCCCTGAAAAGGGAAACACTTGCCGCAAATCTGGCAGTGGAAGGGTTTGTTGTCCGTGTGCCCACGGATGTGATACTCTAGTTGGTCTTTGCGTGTATACTTCTTGCCACAGTATTTGCAGACGAATGGAGTAATGCCCATGTGCAAACGCATGTGGCGGTCCAGGCTGCCTTTCTGGTTGAATGACTTTCCACAGTACACACACACAAGGCGCTCGTTGAAAGGATACCAGTGGCCACGGAGACCTCGTTCCCTCACATCGTTCTCAAAAACAACTCCTGATGCTACTCCCTCTCCATCCTCTGTGCCTGGCTTAAGCTGAGAAAGGACATCCGCCGGGACTGGCATATTCCGCTTAGGTCTGGTGCGGCCACCTCGAAATCCACCAAGAATAGACTGAGAGGGACTAGATGGACTGATGCCAACAAAGCAGGGTGAAGGGAGTGCCGAATAGGTGTACTGAGCAGGAGGAGGCAATGGTCCATAAGGTCCCACAGTCACTGCTAAAACTTGCTCACCATCCACCAATTCTGTGTGGTAGCTATCATCGCCGGCTGATGAGCTGTCTGAGTAGCTGGGCCGTGTTGTTTTTTCCAGCTTGATGTGAATATCAGTGACTTGACCATTCTTCTCAATCAAGTCCACTTGATCAGGCTCTGCTTCCATTGATGCCTCCTGCTCTGAGGCGCAATCGCTTCCTCTATCTGACTGCCCTTCTTCTGTGTGCGCAAGCCCTTTTCCACCTCCACTTGCCTCACGATGGCTTTTCCTAGGGTAATAGGGTGGGGAGATCTGGGTAGGATTTAAAAAAATACCCACTTCTTTTGCACCATTGTGCCCTGTTCTAGAATTTAGTTCTTCATCAGCTTCTGCTCGACCCGAAACAGGCAGACTGATTTTTGAGTGGAGGCCCTCCAGGATCTGTGTACACTTGTCGATGACAGCCTGCATTTGCAGAAAGCTGGCTGCCGTTAGGAAGCTAACAACGTCTCGCAGATTTAGCTCCATGTGTCCTGTGTAGCAAAAGGTTAATAGCTGCTCAAACACTGCAGGGTTCTTGATGACTGAGATGGAGAGCCCACTCATGGTGCCTAGAGACGAGTGGTCACGGAAGTATGGTGAACTGGCAGCCAGCACAGCTTTGTGTGCCTGGAATGGTCGGCCCTGGATGTGTACAATAATATCACAGAGCTTACCCTGGAGCCGCAGCTCATTCAGCTGCTTAAGGACAGTGTTGCTGAACTCTGGCACATCGAACTCTATGAAGCCACCGTCGTCCTCCATGACTCACTGACGTCTTATGAGGTTTGCAGGAAACCTACAAAGAGACCAAAAATATGTTTTTTTTCCTATTATTTAAAATACATTTTAATTACATCAACAAAAAGCCAATACATGCTGGGAAATATGGCCAAACAGTAGAAAGACTTTCAAATAAACCTTTAATTAGCCAAAAATACCATTTTCAATTTTTTGGTCATTAGTACATTTCAATAATTTAATCTGTCTAATATAAAACATGATTTTTGTATTGTCTCATGAGATGAAAACCCAGGTAACAAGATGTGGCTGCAACATAAATGAGAAGGAGCTAGAATCCTGTCAGAACCATGTCATTACACCTTTTCAGTTTAAATATTATAAACAAACTGCACTGCTTTTCATTTTTTACCTTCACTACATTGCCTTTCATTCACTGCTCTTAAGGATGAAAAGGAGATTTGTTGTTGTAAATGAAATGTTCTCCTAATGTCTAAAGTGAATGTGATCTACATTCAAAAACATTTCACTACGGAGTTCTGTTGGAGATAGAAAAATGTGAAACCCAATAGTCTGTAGTTACATTAAGAAAAAGTATAGTAAGCCTTGCTTGATCACATTCCACAACAAGCTTTGATGCATGTTTGGGGTCACAGTCCTGTTGGAACAACAAATTGTCTACGTTTTAACCATCTATCTGATCTAGTTTCTGGTAAAAACTTTCCTCCACAGGCTTTTTTCTTTGTCCATGTGGCCAGCTACAGTACAAGGTTTTTTGAGCTTGAAGTTGTTGACTTTAGAGCAGGGGCTTTTTCTTGGATGGAAGTCTTTCAGCCCATTACAATATAAATATCACTTCAGTGTGGACAGAGACAATGATGATCCAGCAGCTTCCTGTCCATAGCAGGCCTGTGCTTTGGTAGTACTCGCCCATCCAATACAATTTTTTCTCAGCTTATTATGTCTCTTCTTCCAGACCTTGGCAAACTGGCTTCACCTCCAAAAACCTGCAAATAGAGGCAGGCCCCTACATTTTGGAACAAAAAGAATAATTTCTTTGCCTTCCTGTTCTTGAGTGTTACCATTGGATTTCAAATGATTCTAAAGCCCCTTTTTGTACTTCATAAAGCTGCCCCTTGATCATTGACTAAGGATTATACATTCTTTTCTTGTTGTTAAAAGGTTCTTCATGGACAGGATTTTGTGGTCTTCCAGACCTTTTGCTGTTACTGAGCTTGCCCGTTAAATTCCATCTTTTTATGAATGTTCCAAACTGTTGTAACACTTCCAGTGTTTTACTACATCTCTGATGGGTTAAATCTTACAATGGTCACCTTCACTTGCATAGACATGCCTTTTTACCTCATGTTGAGAGTTTTAGTGATCAACTACCAAATACAAATGTAACACTTAGAACCACCATCAGGCCTTTCAACTGCTTGATTAGTCAAGTAATGAGGGAACAGGCAGCATCTGGCTTGTCAGTCATTTGTTTAGTCATAATTTAGTAATTTTTTTTTTATTAATTTGGAATCTGCAGGCAGCTGCATTTGTCTGCACTGTAACATATGTCAGCTGAATTAATCATCCATATATTTATGACCCTGTATAATTTCTCCACATGTTCATATCAGAAAACTCAAATTAGGTTAAAATACTTAATTTTTTTTGTTTTTTTTTTGCCAGATGTATGCCACAGCTTTCACTTTTCTACCTAGTGTAATTTTTATGACATTATTGAAAGCTTAGTTTTTCCATTTTGCGTTTCTAACAGATTCTCCCATGTACACAGAGACCTTTGAACTCTGTGGTCATATCCCACAGTTTGCCTTTACACACTTCGGTCTATTAAGAATTTATTTAAACTCATGGCTTGTTTATAGATGAAAAACATAAAACATAATAAAAGAGGATATATATTTTTCCTGGCAATTCAAACTACCACTTATTGTCTTATGTCTGTACTAAAACATAACTACCTTGCCTCATGTTTAGGTTATTAAACTGTGTAAGCAAACACTTTAGTCTAGTTAAATAGCTTTCAGTACACTAAAACATGCTACTGAGCAAGCACACAGGACCTTTAATTTGCCCAGTAGGTTGGAAAGACCCTCCTTATAAGTCAATTCCCCAGAAATGTTTTAAAATGTCTCACTGACTAAAATAAAAAAAAATAAAAAATCAATTTGGACAATCCAATTAGGATCATACCTGACAGGCAAGTGTTAGTGTGTCGCAGAATACAGAGCAATATATACCACTGCAGGTTATTTTTATTACAAGAGAGCAAATAAAACCACGTCTTTTTTCCATGTCTGCCTAGTAGTCTTGCCAAAATTACTGATTTATTGTGTTGTGAAAAAATACCCTACTAGATACAGTAAGCACCATGAAAAATAACATACGTTTTGATCAAATAAGAGTCTATAGTATTGTTTTCAACAAGGGAAATGTTAATGTTTAGGCTTAAGTAAAAAGTCAACCTTCAAATCTGATAGCAGACCATAATGGTTAAAACTTGCTATATGTTTATAAACAAAGCAGGGACAAATTACTATGCATATTAATATGTAACAATGGTTAAAATACCTATTCACAGTAGTAAAAATAAGAACAGATTGGCGTACTTTTGCTATTAGAGGCAGTACTATTGCTAAACTCCATCCTACTTAGGAACCTAAACATTTTATTTAGCATAGAACATTAGCCTTAAATAATTTAAGGACTGTGTTAGCCCTCATGGGCTACTGCAATAGGTAAAATATTATGTTAAATCTGGTTGAAGCTCTGATTGTGCATGTCTAACACATGCAAAGACTAGTGGCAGACTTCAGTCCAATTTTAAACTGTTCCTAAAGGGCACAGTGGCTAAACCACTGTTTGCGTACTGGTCAAGGATTCACTGCAAAAATATTTGGATGGATATTTTGACAAAGAATATTACTGCCTTAAAAAAAAAAAATAAAAAAATACAGTTGCATGACTGTTAATGTTTACCAATTGATCAACAAAGCAAAAACACTTAGATAATTAAACCAAAACCTGGTTCAACATCTTATTACACAGGTTACAAGTTATATTTTAACTGTCTCACATAAAGGCACTTTATGACCTGGTGGCAGATATGGCAGAAAGTGTTGATTCTTAAGCTGAGAGCAGGCCACAGAGCCCTTGTTACCTTGTTATAGCCAGACAGCTGAAGTTTTTCTGCCTTGCTTGCTTACCTGGACTAGGTGATCCTCTCTGGATGAAACGCCTAATGTTCTTTGGGACAGCCAAAGCTTAATAATTTTCCCTATTCAAGTCCTGCACCTGTACATACTTCACAAATCTCTCTTGAACCATTTCTTTAAATTCATCAACCGTTTAACAGAACATTTTCAGAAAAGGACATTACTACCCTAATAAGAAAATAAGCAGTTATTTGAATTATGTCAATACAAAAACATAACTAGCTTGCCATTTTGTTACACCATACAAAATTGTGCTTTAACCAATCCAGCTACTTGTTACTGCTATATGATGTTTTCTACTGCATATCAATTACATTTGTCAATGTTAAATTAGGCCTAGGTGTGTACTGTACATGCAGACTTGGACTCAAGTCTACAAACCTAAATGTTCTTGAACCCCTCAAATATTATTTTTCTGGTATTTACAATTGCTAAATAGCATTTAGACGTATTTATTTTTTTATACCTTTTTACACTGAACTAACTTTATGTAAGGGGAACAGTGTGAGGTAAAATGGAGGCTGCTTGCCTAAACCATGTGTACTGATTTGACGAGGCAGAGAATTTACAGTGGAAACTCGGATTGCGAGTAACGCGGTTTGCGAGTGTTCCGCAAGACGAGCAAAGATTTTTAATAAATTCCAACTTGAAAAACGAGCAAGTCTTGGTTAATGAGTACCAAGTATCATGTAGCATGCATGCACTTCTTGTTTTGACGCCGAGCGTCACGTGATCACAACTGAGCAAACGTTTTTTCTCTCTTGCGCTGAGGAACTGTGGGTAATCATCTCCCCTGCTGGGTCTTAGTGCGCGTCTCTTACTGGTATAATCAACATCCGTGCACGCGTGCACTGTTTATTATAGCACTGTGACCATGTGTGTGCGTAAAACATATTTTATTTTGTGTTTGTACGCGTGTGTGTACAGCGTACGTGTAAAGCAAAAGCAAGTCTCATTAGAGAAGCTAAATATCCATTTTCTCTCTCTGTATCAGCCTGCTCTTTGTGTCCGTGTGCTGTAGGAGCGAAAGTAGGAGGTGACACGCACACACACACCTCCTACTTTCGCCTTCACAAGCACACACACTCTGCTCTACACAGAAACACTGCTCTGTTGCGATTCTTTTCAAAGGTAAAGTGCATGTTAATTTGTTAAATTTTTACTTTATAGCAGTGATTCTGTTAGAGTGTCGCTCAATCGAGTGCTGTTAAAGAGATTTCTTGGTTATTTTCCGATAAAACAGTGTTTCCGTTGTGTGCGAAAAGAGTGGAGGAAGGGTAACTAAGAGGAGAAGGGGGAGAGGGGAGGGGCTCCTTACTTTAGCTTCACACACACAAACACACAGCGTCTGCGCGCACAAACGAAAACACTTATCTGTCGGGATTTATTTTTACTTAAAAAATATATATATATAAAAAAAAAAAAAGGTGCGCAGGACCCTCTTGTTTTCCTAATGATTATTCTCATACACCTGCACAAACACACTTATATCACAATGTTAACAGTCTCACACTCACACAGACACACTCGCGCACGTATACACAAACACACTGATACTCTTGTATATCACACATCAAATTTTAACACACACACTCACATCTCTGTCTCACACACCTACACACACTACCAAGTCACATATCTCACACACACATCACACACAAAATAACACACAGACTCACATCCACACATTTACTTGTCACACACAGACTGACATCACACACCTCTGTCCCTCACTCTCACACACACTAACCCTTACACACACACACACACACACACCCCAAATATTTAGGGCCCAAACTGACATTAGCCCTGTATAGTGTGTGGTGTGTGCAAGTTGTGCGGTGCAACCGGGTGGCGATGACGTAATCGCGGTCTTAACACACAGTTTGTGCAGTGCGCCCGGGCGATGGCGCAGGGTGCTTGGGCCAGTCATTGTTGCTTGCAACTATATATTATATATATATTTTTTTTGGGGGGGGGGGGGGGGTGAGTGGAACAAATAATTTGAGTTTCCATTATTTTTTATGGGAAAATTCTATTTGGTTTACGAGCGTTTTGAAATATGAGCCTGTTTGCGAAACAAATTATGTTCGTAATCCAAGGTTCCACTGTACATAAAAGTGATCTGATGGACTCAAGGGGCAAATGACCTTGACTAAGCGCCAGACGACTATACTAACAGATTTACAGCCCTGTATTTTGTCCTATTGCAATTGTTAAGCAAGTCAAAATTATGCAAAATTGAAAAAGCTGAACTTTTACTTGAGTCAACATTAACCTATTTTTTCAATGTGGTATTGATAATAGGGTTTGTTTTCACATTTCCTAGTCCTTTTGGTTTGAAGAAGGTTTAAACAGGGACTCTATCTTGATTACAAAAGGTTACAATTACATTATGATTTTGTTTCTAATTATGTGTGAAATAACATATTTACATGCCAGAGTGTATTTAAAAGAAGCGTGCATTTAGGATGTATTTGCTTGCATTTACTTCACAGCTTTAAAAGTCACATGAATCAGATTAAATTATGCTACTTTTTGTTAGCTTTATTACATGCAAATCAAATGATTTTACTGTATAAAACAATAATTATGCAATAGTTTACTGTAAGACGGGGTCAATTCATGATTATTTATGGAATTAAATATGGGATGTTGTTTTTTGTGAATTAGTCCACTGTTTAAACACATTAACACCAGTTAGTTGGCACAAGCTACCTAGATAGCGAAGAGCAGCAACAAAATCAGCACACACAGTGTTCCACACTCATGTAAAATTTATTTTTATTCCTCTCTGCCCATGATTTTGGCAGAAGGTAATCTTGGAAGAATCTTGTTCCAGGACAGGTTTTCGGATGTTTTCTAGCAGTGTAAAATATGTTAAAATTCAAATAATATTGAGGCAAATCGCCAGTATTTACATTTATGAAGGCATCATCAAGAGCATTTTTAACTTGGCTAAATGTTGTGGAGTTTCTGTTCATCAAGAAAAGATTATAGAATCATCCACTTGGTTCTCTGTAGCCTGCAATGAATCAATCCACAGTGCATTCCCTTTTTTAAAGAACGTTGATTCTTTAAAAGTTACTGCCCAGCAACAAAAAGTCAACTCAGAGTATTTCTTCCAAATTCAAGTTCGCTTCCTGTTTATAAGGTTATGCCAAATCAAAATGGCGGCACAAAGCATCAGATATAAAGGAATATTCTTAACTTTGAATGAGTTACACTGTATACAAGTATTAGCTTTAGATCAAGTCTTTTAAATCTGAAACACTGACTATACAGTTCTTTGTTTAAAACCTATATTAATTTATGTATTCAATAGTTGGACAGGGTTCCTTTAGCATAAATTACTGCATCAATACAGCCTGGCATGTATGAGATCAGCCTGTGGCACTGCCGAGGTGCTACTTAAGACCAGGTTGCTTTGATAGCAGCCTTCTGCTCATCTGTATTGTGTTTTTCCTCTTCCTCATGACAATACCCCATAGATTCTCTATAGGTTTCAGGTCAGGTGAGTTGGTTGGCCAATCACGCACAGTTATATCATGGTCAGCAAAGAAAGTCTCTAAAAAGCTTAAAGACAGAAGCATGAAGCGCTCTAAAATCTTTTGGTAGACAGCTTTGTTGACTTTGTGGACAAAGTGGACCAACACCAGACGATGACATGGCACCCCAAATGTTTGACTGTGGAACCTTTACACTGAACTTCAAGAAACTTTGATTCTGTGCCTCTTCACTCTTCTAGCCATGTTGCTCAATCAGCAACAGCATTACAAAACAGCCAACAAGGTGGAACAAGGTAAACATCATTTTCAGATTGGAAAACAAACTGACAATCAGATTTGACACACCTCCAGTTAGAAAAAAATATTCTTAAAATCTTATTTTACACTCATATTGCACTTTAAATTAACAATTAGTTAATATTTTAATATTTTATTTTATTTAACTGTTTTATTTAGGGGTGCTCCGATTGATCGGTTGCCGATCATAATTGGCCGATAATTACTTTGGGAGGTTTGATCGGCAGTCTCTATAATGGCCGATCAGAAGACGCAAAACTCGCGAGACAATTTTTTTGCACGCTGATAAAATGGCTCCACCGGTCTGGCAATTTGACGTGTTGTGTGAAAAAGACAATACATTAGCAATTTGCAACCTGTGTAACGGCAATTCCACGAGGCGGGAAGCACCCAAAGCATTTTAAAACCACGAACCTCATCAGACATTTGAAGGTTAGTCACGTAAAGGAACATGAGCAGTTTTCAAAGTTGGCCACCGCTCACCCAGCTGTCGGTAAATCCCCTCTCACCTACGTGGTTTCGCTCGGTGAAAATCCTGATCGGAACACCCCTAGTTTTATTTAATGCAATTAACTTTTGGCCATGCTCATAATATGCTTATGTTCTTTAAATTACACAGGTAATGGAAAGAAAATGTTAGCAATGAGAAAGTACGGTTCACTGAATTGTGCAAAAACAGTAACAGCGCTATTGCCAGGAGAAAATAGCGCAAATAATGTTTTACAAATATACAATTTAAGAATTCATTATTGAAAAGATCCATGGTTTGCAATATTTGTTCAAGAATTGTACAAGAATAGTGATGATACTATTTTTAAACAACGTGGTACTAATACTTAAATAAAAATTTTATTATCCATTTAAATTTTTTAAAGAAAGAAAGGGATGTGCCTTTTAATTGTATGTTCAGGAATTTTTTTTTGTACATTTAGTTCATGTGTTTATAAGTAAAATTTATAAATCTGTAAAGAAATCCGATGAGGCAAGCAGCTTTCTATCAGGATAACATTTCTCAATCAATCCCATCAAAAAATTAAAAGTAACCCATCAAGTCTCAATGAGTGAAGAGCAGAGCTAAAAATTACTTCTGAATATATGTCATCTCCCATCCCTCAGACATCACTGTGTTAAACACTGTCATGATGATTGTTCATTAAGAGAATTTGTTGCTGCATTTACAAAAAAGCCATACTGCACATCAATACTGTCCAGACATGTCAAAGACTTCACTGGGCTCTGTCTCATATGAGACTTCTCTGGGCTCTGTCTCATACAAGATGAAAAGTGGCACACAGTGGTCTGACATTTCAACATTTCAAATAGTAGTTGGAAACAACAGCGGTCATGTTCTCTTGGTCAAAGACAAAAAGGTCCATCCAAGCTGCTATCAGAGTCAGGTCCAAAAGCCATCATCAGTCATGGGATGAAAGTACCAATGTCATAAGTAAACTGCATATCTATGAGGGCACCATTAAAGCAGAAAAATATGTCTTTGGAGCAATATATGCTGCCATCCAAACACCATCCTTTTCAAATACACCATCTTTTTCCTTGTATCTTCCAGCAGGACAACGGCAAACTACATTCTGCTCAGATTATACATGGCTGTTAAACACAGAGCACGGGTGCTAGGGTCCTGTCTGTTCCGACTGAGAATCACACACTCACTCCCTCATCATCTATACCACTTAATTCTGTATTCAGGGTCACGGGGAGCCTGGAGCCTGTCCCAGGAGGCTTAGGGCACAAGGCAGGGTACACCCTGGACAGGGTGCCAATCCATCACAGGGCGCACACACACACACACACACACACACACACACACACACACACACACACACACTACGGCCAATTTGGGAACGGCAATTAATCTAAACCTTCATGTCTTTGGCCTGTGGGAGTAAACCGGAGTACCTGGAGGAAACCCACCAAGCACGCTGAGAATATACAAACTCCATGTACACAGGCAACAGTGCTAACCACTACACCACCACGTCTCTATTGAGAATGTATAATGCAAATGCAAAATATGGCAATGAAGGCACAGTACAGTTGTTCAGCAGAAGACCAGCATAATAGAAGAATGAGAAAAATCATACTAAACCTTGACCAACTGTTGTATTCAGTACCCAAATGCTAAAAAAGTGTTATTAACAGAACTGGTGACATTACACATTGGTAAACAATCAACTGTGCCAACTTTTTTTTCTGTAGAAAGCTGCAGCCACCAGATTTAGGAGTACATACAAACAATTAAATTCACATGGTAAATCATGCAATAATTTATTATTTATTTACTTTATTGAGTTTCAATATAGTCCAAGGTGAAGAAACATTACAGAGGACTCCTTTTTGTTTTTATTCTGAATTTGCATACTCTCAACTTTTCTGGAATTGGGGTTGCATAAATTTTATACTATTAATGCAGAAAGGAAAACTTACTGGTTTGCTATACATTAAGCATATACACAGTGTAGGTGTAAGTAATAGTAAAGAAACACCAACTTTTTTTTAAAGACAACTTTACAAAGTAATAATTCAAAGTAAAATGTATGATCCTTTTAGAGCTGATTCCTAAATAAATCACAATATTTGTTTATGGTAATTTATGTTTATGCACTAACCCTTTGGAATACTCGGCAGCTCGACCATGTTGCTACTGTTGGGCCCTTGAGCACGGCCCTTAACCCTGTCTGCTCCAGGGCACCATATAATGGCTCTGAGCCCAGCCCCCTAACAAAGCTGGGATAGGTGAAGAATAAAGAATTTCACTGTGCAGTAATGTCTAAGTGATGACTAAAGACTTAATTTAACAAGACTAAATACTAAAAAACATTTTAAAATAAAATAAATAAATAATTGAAGAAAAAAAATTATAAAAAAAAAAATACATCAACTGCCAGACCGATGAGCTGATCCATCCTAATTAACAATTCCTCACCATCTGCAATCATCTTCACAATGCATGCCATTTCTTTTGTGACACAGGTGTAATGTTCAGTTGCGCCATCGACATGTGGCAATGAATTGTTGCAGGTCACTTGTAGCCCACTCAATAATAAAGGTATAGGACAGGCGATCCAGGGAGAGAGCACATTCGAGGTTTGTTTATGCATGTGAACATTGCGTATTCGTTATCTGCTTTCCTGGAGGTTTGCATCTAGTGCATTTAAGTGGCAACCTATATGTTAATAGTACACGACAGGAACAGACAGGAAAAAATAGGAAAATTTTACTAGAAGTTCAACCTCCTCAGCTGAGGCATGCTTATTAACTGTAGTGTATGGTCGAGGTGTTAATTGTGTGTTACAATTATATTCATCTAGCTTTTCTGACAGACCTGAGATAAATAATCTCAGACTACTTTGGTTAAAAGATCTAATTAGTATTATAATGAATACCATGAAGCAAGTACAGTTTAAGCTAGAGTAGCAGATGTAGTATTGCAGCAGTGCTATGCTACATTATTTCTTAACATGTACTATATGTGGAGTTTTGCTCACACCATTGGCCAAAAATCATAAGTTTAAATCCCAACGTTGGCCGAGAGCCAAGGGAACAAGATAACCTGTGCTGTCTACTAGCCAACTGCATGCATTTCTAATTCTACAAAAGAGGATAGGTAGCGTGTTCCATCTAGTGTTATACCACCCTGTAATGCAGCCTGCGTAGCAGCTGGCTGGCAAGGCGCGTCTCAGAGGAAATACGTTAGCCCACACCCTCCACATCTGTAGGGGGGGGGTTGCTGGGGGATTTTCTTGTCATTTAATTAAGCCTATTTAAAGAGTTTTGTAGTAGTGTTAAGTGATTTCAATTCTGAAAATATAAAATATATAGTTTGTGCATAATTTGTGGTGTTTAATATATTTTTAAATATTAAAACCAACTGATTTATTAGAGAAAAAAAGTACGTTATAAACAGATTAATAGTCAACATAATTGTAAGTTACATATCTAATTTATATGGCATGTCACCTGTCTTGACAGGACAGTGATGCTGCTTTCAGTGCCTTGGGGACAGCGGTTTCATACCACCACATCATATTTAAGATTGGCACTTGTTCCAAAACCAGCACAGGCACCTTATTAGTGAGGGTAACTGTGTCAACAAAAATGATGCCATCCTCCAGGAGAGGGTCAAACTTACAGCAAAATGAAAGGTAATATCAGCAGGGAAATACAATACCTGTTTGATGTTCACTTTTACAGATCAGCAGATATCAAGACGGTAAATGAAAAACATTTTTACTGCTTGTTGTAAAGAGAAACTCAGCCGTAAATGCTCAGCGCTTACCAGATGCAAAGCAATAAGGCCTACTCAGGCACATGGCTTAATTGGCTTGACTCCATCTGTTCGAACAAGCCCTGCAGGAAAAATGCTTATATGCTAGGTACAATGCCATAATGCTGCTACCTATAGGATCTGTATGGAAAGACTAACATTCTGAGGGACGAACCAAAAAAGGTGAGGCTACAACTGTAATTATATAGAAAAAGCTTGTTCCAAAAAAATTACCCAATTTTCATCTATGCAACGCTCTTTCCAGCTATATAACTAAATATTGGTAAACATTTAATCTAGCCCAGTTTAACCTTGCACACCAAGAGATTTGCCATTTATACTTTGCACAAGACTACCAGCTAAGGACAGTCAACCTGCGTGAACCTTGAGAGAATTCAGATGCACTGCATGACTTGACATTGCCCAATACCAGCTCTGTTCTTTGCCCAGTGCCTTCTGTTAGTACACAGCAGCAGCACACACACTTCAGTTTCTATCCATCAAGTCTGTCATTTTCCAATCTTGGTACTGAGGTTCTCAGAATGCATCGACCAAATCGACCAACTAGTTAACAAACCTAAAAAAATCAATACGGATTAACCTGGTGACTTACAGCAACTTGGAGCCAAATATAAAAATGAAAATAGACTGAAAGCAGGACTGACAAATATCCATCCAAATAATCTTGGAGCATTACAATGAAACAAATGTTTGGTTTAAGGTTTGAAAAAAGATCATCAAGTAAATATACAATGTGGCCTAATCCTGATAAGGAAAATGACTAGACTGCAAGTTACACTTTGTTTCAGCTATATTTGAAGTATGTTACACATCTGACCTAAAATCACTAAAATTTAAAAAACATAAGTAAAAAATGCAAGCCAGTAAGAACTCGACCAGAAAATGAGGAAGTTGTGCAGAACTTATAATCTCGAAGATTCTTTTTTTTCTTACTTTACAAGTTCAAGCCCAAGTTTAGTATCACAGAAGTTAGTTAGTTTGTATTAATTAGTTAGCAACCGTCAACAAGTTTGCCGCCTTAAACTAGATATTAAACTGGTTCTCAAATTGATAGCTAGGTTTTAAACGAGCTAGCGTGATACTGCTCTTACTTTTGGCCACTCCTGAGGCGTGCAGCAAAACACCGGGAAACTAAACTGTTAACTAAACTGGGACCCTTATTGTTTTTCTAACTACACTGCAACGACCTAACAGAAAACTGGAACAAAACACTTACCAAGCAGACATTTAACGTTTTCAAGCAAACATATCATGGCAAGTTGGCTAGCCTAGTTAGCAAGCTAGTTAAAGATATATGGGTTTCTGGTTTACGTCCTTTTTTTTTTTTTTTTAAGAAGGACGGTACCAACTTTGACAGCCTGTCATATGGTGACTACTCGTTAAAGCAGCTAGCCACATCAGCCAGTTAGTCCGAGCTACTGGCTAGCTTTCAAACAGAAATCATTTCACAAAATACTTCCAGCAAAACTTAGCTAGTTAGAGCGTTAGCTAAAGCGCTATGGAATGCTAACATGAAAGCTAGATGGCCAGATAAACATTTGTAATTAAACGCAAACTAAATCGGTCGCACATACATTGCGGTGTTTCCAGTAAAATATACCCGCGAAAAAAACAACAACATAATGTTCTCATTACCGTTCAGGCTTAAATGCAGTCCATTCCTCCGGAGCGACTCGCTTTAGCTCCAGTCTAGCCTCCTCCTCCTCCTCCACCACCACCTCCTTAACCAGCTGCTGCTGTTACTGTCACTACCCAATCTCCCTCTTCAACCCGACTGACAATGCGCAGGCGCACAAAAATTTACGCACGCGCACTACAAAACGAATCCCTTTCTGATACACTGCAGCCCGAGAACTAGTAGGCATGGCTAGCAGGCGGAGACAGGCAATGATTGGCCAATGAAAAATGTCATAGCAGTTTTTACAGGGTGCAGTAAAAATGATTGACAGACTAATATCCAACCTCTGGCTCGGTCATACTTGATCCCTATCAGATTATTTAAAGATGGGGTTTATTTGTGTGTGTGTTTTTTTATTGATAATCATGTATTTATTTATTTTTAATCATTTTATTTAAGAAAACAATATTGGTAAGGACAACTTGGATTCCAGTTGCGAGGAAATGCCCATTTTCCTAACATTTGTTTTGTCTATGATTAGGCGCCCCCTAGAGGGGAAGCTCCCATGTGCATGGGCGTCACACACTAGGCGTTCACTTTTCACATTCTTCAGTCATCAAGAATTTCTTGTTCCATATGCGGTTGTAATTTGGAATAATGCAGTTAAGGACATTTGCTGGGATAAAACGTGCTCTCTTCCAAATAGATATCTACTTGTCAGCAAAGTCAGAGAGGTTTCCTCTCAGATTTTTAATCGCTGTTAACATTGTTTTTATTATTATTATTAATTTATTTTTTTTATCAGGGTAGCATGTTACATGTTAACATACATGAAAGACATGAATGTAGCCTGCACTTTTGCTAACTTGCATCCAGAGATAAGAGTTTTATCATTTGTTTTGGGCGTGAAAATAGTTTACTCAAAGTTCATTAGGACATGTCGTTTTATGTTCTATTGTACTTTGTTTAAAGGCCGTTTGGTTTGGCTTCACACAATTTGAGAAAGAAATGGGAAACAGATTTTACTTATATGACCTCATTATTTCGTTAGCAAAGTTTTGTATTACTAAGTGTAAGAGTTACATTTATATACATATACAGTATACTATTACCTGCGAATGGAGTGTGTTTTCAGCTCGTTACCGCGCGTCACGCTGCTCCAACGTTTAGTCAGCCCTTAATTCTGCCTGTCGTACTGTATGCGCTGCCTATAGTTACATTCTGTAAGGACGGTTGTGACACACCCACAGTATGACATGAAAGTCGATAAAAGGCTGCCTACGGTGAAGGATGCCCAGATCAGCATGACAAAAAATTTTGCTAAAAAAATACAAAATAAAAATCTCTTACTAGATGTCTGTTTTATACATATACTTATTACAAACCCCTGACATTATTTAGATTTGTTTACTTATTGTTTTGTGTACTTTGTGTTTATTTCATGTTTGCTAATTGACTTTTTGAATTTTTTAAATATATTTTAAAGAAATATTTTAACATTGATAAATTCTTTGCTTAAACTCTGACTATTTTTTTAAATCTAACTTACTGTTAATATGTACAATTATGTAGGACTTGCTTTCCTATGGATTAAGCGTTTTTCATTAAGCTTAAAAAAATCTAGTGGTTTCCCATGAGGTGACAGTATATATGTGGAAACGTTCCTACATTTATTAAACTTTTTTATTATTATTTTTTTTTACATAGCTTTGATCTCTTATTACATTCATTTATGATTTTTTTTTCTGAGACTTTCCTTCATGAAGTTTTTACCAGATTTTTAATAATGTTCTGGACAGTTCTTAACAAAATCACTTTCCTAAGCAATTTCCGAGGCCAATCATTTGACCCTTCTGAAACACCATCTTATGACCTCAGTATACATCTTCCAACATGGTTGTTTTAAGAATGAGAAGCTACTCACTGAATCAGTATTGTTGAAACATACTATGCTGTATTTACATATATTGATGTATCTATACTAGCAAACTGAAACATATTAAAGGCTGCAGTAATTATCTAACCAGGCTTTTACTGTAAGCATTTGCTTAATTAAATCCAAATGGTGACCTTTTTTCTTTTTCTTTTTTGGCAGTGTATAAAATCAAGATTGTAGCTAGTGTTTACGAAAGGTAACAACCATAATTTTTTTGTAGCATTCTGTACATTCTGTAGATTGTAAATTGTGAGAGAATATAATTAACTGTAACTAACTAATTAATAAATGATAGTTCCCTCTCAAAGGTCATTACTAGGCTGATGCATAATTTTGTGCATTCGTAGCTCTGTATTTCTAACTACACAGTTAATTTATTGACCCTTTATGTTTAATCGTGGTCAATATTGGTATGTGTAATTATGATCTGTAATTTATGCAACGTTAACGTACATAATTACAACATGAGGTGGATCATAAGCTGCACTCTCTTTGTCAACCCCAAGATGGTGCTCTTCCCCTTAGATCAACTGTATTTCACCCACTATTTATATACCTATATTATCTGCACTATGTTACATATCTGTAATATATTAGAACTATGTATAATTAGAGCTTCTACAATGCTAACTTCTACAAACCTAATTATCTTTATTTATATGGATAAATAATAATAATTTTATGAGACACTCATAAGATTTTGATTAAATGATTACATGTTCTAGGAAGTCCATTATTTAGTGTTATCTTTGACTGTAACCCATGACGTCTCTAAGTGGCATCTGATGAACATTCTGGTGCAGTCATGTAACAATCTGGGACTTTATGTACCCATGACATCATTCTGAAATGGTGGTGTGTCTGTGTAGCACATGTTACAGAGCTATCTAAAAAAATAAATAAATAAAAACTTGTTTTTTTTTTGTTACTGAAAGTAACATTAATCTTATTTTACAATTGTAATGATTAATAAATAAATAAATAAACATATATTTTATCTTTAACCTGTTCTAACTGCATTTCTTGAACAAATTTATTTAAAACGGTTAGGAAAATATTGCTGTAACATATATGCCACATAAGGCTTTAAACTTTATACTGGGCAGAGAAAATGTGTATGTGATCTATTTAGGCTGTGTTAAAAAGAGAAATGCACCTGGGCTCTTCTGGGTTAATTAATTTAGTTGTACACATATGTGTACAAAATTTCATGCATAAAATATGCTATTGAGATCAAAAAGTTTTTACACATAAAGTTTTTAGTTTTTACACATCACTCATTTTGATGTCATGCACTGGGAAGGAATATATATATATATATATATATTATATATATATCAGATAATGATAATGTAATTATGAATTATAGTTTCATAAATGTATTTTTATACAATATTTTAAAGAATACTTAAAAATGAACATTTATTTATTTATTTAAATAAATTTAAATAAACACACACACACACACATGCACGCACAAAAAACAACATTGGAACACAGTAAAATTCTCAGTGTATATTTTAGAAATCGTTTAAGTCCAACTAGACTTTAATAACCCCTTTGGGTGCGAGTTCTACAATGAGAATGTTGCTTTGTATAGAGCATAGTCAAAATTTACAATAGTCAAAAGTTCTAAACAGTTTCATGGCACATGGAGCAGTAGAGGGCATCATAAACTCAATTATTCCAGTAAGCCAGCAGGTTTACGACCTGAGTCCCTTAGGATAATTGTTCCGTCTTTAATCACAACTGTATATGAATGGTTGGCTTGCTTTCGACTAGAAGGATCTTTATCATAACTCAGGGACTTAAGCTGTAAATCATTTCAGGAAAATGTATTATAATTTCTGAAATAATATTATTAGGCTGTAAATTGTTTAAAAAAAATTATAACATAGTTCCTGTAATAAAGTATAACTTTTGCAGGTGTAAACTGAGGTCTATAAATATATAAATGTTAAAATTGATTAAAAATGTATAAATATTATAATTTAGTCTGGGCCATAAGTATTTGAATAGTAACATGATTTTCATATTTTTGCCTCTATATACTACCAAAATGGACTTCAACTAATGCAAGCAAATTGTGGTTAGAGTGGAAACTTTTATCCTAAATTAATTTAATTACTTAATGTTTTAACAACAACAGCAAAAGAAAGGATTAACCTTTTAGGAAAATTGACATTTTCACCAGTTTAAAAGTAATTGGTCGACTGACTGATGAGCAGTTTCATGGCCAGCTGTGGTTTGTATCTTAGTCACTCTGTGACAAATTAAGGAGGTTCAATTAGCATGTGTTTATTGGAACACACAGTCCAAAGGGATCAGTGCTATCGCAGATGAATAATGTCATTATTACACTGAAAAGATTAAACCAACCTAGCAGAGAGCTTGCAGAAATGTTAAGAGTGGCAAAATAACAATTTGATACATTCTTAAGCAAAGTAATGCATTGGAAGAATATGGAAGAATATGGAAGAAAACTATAACTGAAAGTGGACTATCATAGAATTCTTTCCTTGGTAAACACTCTACACAGCATCTAGCCAAGTCAAGATCAGTCTGGAGGACTCAGGCATATCATTGTCAGAAACAACAATCAAGAGACATCCTGTCAAAATCCCTCTAAATAAGACTGCCCAAATCTGATACAAAATTAAGGTGTATCAGAATGTTTGTAAGAGAAGAATATGGAGAAGAAATGGAAGGGATTCATGTTCTAAAGCATATCGCATCAGGAGGCAGGGTTATTATATGGGCATGTACTGAGAATGGAAACTTAATTAAGCATGTTTTTTACATACTGAAGACAAAAATGAAGGCAGAAAACCCACAAACAAGAATGTCCAATTACTTTTGAATTTCTCTACTGAATATGTGTCCAAATCCAGTCCTGCAGGGCCAGTGTCCAACACAGTTTGGTGCTTCTTCTTCTCAAACACAGCTGATTTAACTAATCTGTTAATTACTAGGTTCAGTGGGTGTGTTTAGGTGTAGGTGAATTACAAACTGTGCTGGTCACTGGCCCTCCAGGACTGGATTTGGACACCCCTGATGTAAGGACTCTATAAAAACAGCTGCAATTCATAAACATTTAATGCAACACTTTTGTTAAGCTTCTTTTGTTAAATCTAAGAATGGTCACTTCAGTCACATCTTCAATGCTTCATTCCAAATCTATTGTGGTGGTGTACAGTACAGAGACAAAAATACCAAAATTGTGTCACTGATAAACGTATGGATCTGATGGCTATTATATAACATTATTATCATTATAATATGGCAGTTGGGCATTTTTTTTATATCTGCATCTAATTGTCCATAAATTTTCTGTGACGCTTGTTACATTGTTTAAAACTCTTTAAAATAATGTATTAGCAACATAATGTAGCAACATGGGCAAATAAGTTAACATAGTTAACAGGGTAAGTATATGCAGTAAGAGGAATGACAGTTATTTGACCGTAACATATTACAGTGTATTATAAAGACTATATAAATTGTTATTATTACAAACTATATTATTCATTGTTAGGTTTTTAAGATGGGAGAAAATTAAAATTACTATTGTCCCTTGTACAATATATTGCACTTGTATATTTCATAAATATAAATATGTGGATGGATGGATAGATAGATAGATAGATAGATAGATAGATAGATAGATAGATAGATAGATAGATAGATAGATAGATAGATAGATAGATAGATAGATAGATATGTCAGTAAAAATGTACAGGCAAAAAGTCAGTTTTTATAAAGCCTTTTTAGGATAATAACTATATTCTTTGTAGAAGATTGGATTAGTGAATGTAAAAAGTACATTCTTTGTAATCTACCGTGTAAGATACCATCATAAGTAAAGATAACGAGTTCCTGTTTGGAAGAAAGAATGATGAGGGGAAAAAACACTGAAGCATGTTAAATTGCTTATGTCTACAGCCTAGTATTATCAGCACAAGAAAATTGAACAAATGACCCAACCTAGTTATGTCTTTGTGTTTCCTGCAGTTATCACTGGATGCTCACATTTTAAACTTCTATAATGTTAAAGCCATGTACCCTTAATGGCATCACTTTTTTAAAACAGTGTATTTAAGCCATTCATAATAAAGTATATCAAGACAAACACTTTCTCCAATTTGCAATTTGTCACTGTTCTTTTATACTCTCAATGTTGTGTGAGAGGAGCAGAGAGATGAATAGCCCTAATCTTAGCTTTTTTGTCTGCAGTTCTGAATGACACAAGGGCTTCAGGAGTGACTCTAGGCTGAATATCGGGCGGAGAGCCGCACAGAGAACAAAAATTGTCATCTCACGTGTTCTCAAAAGTGCCTCCCTGTTAAATTTCCCTCTACTGCTTTTACTTTCCTCTCCTGTTCTCACTCTTCATGAAAGAAAGGCACACGCACAGTGAAGCAAATAAGTAGCCAAAGGCATGGGTGATTAGAAATGGTTTTGTTGACCTCTAAGATGATGGTGGTATAGATAACATTTTGAAACAGGCTCACTCATCAAAAGCTTTCTTGTTGAAGCAGTAATCTTTCTTAAAGTGGGGCTTTGTTTGCCACCGCAGCCATTTACCTGACTGAGAATTCTTCTGCAGTAAACTTACAGGGCCGGTCAGGAGTGAGGGATCAGAGCTGAAGGACCCATGAGCTGGACCAGGCCTCCAAGGTACCTCTTGCCCAGATGAATTAACAAATTCCCCTATATCACTGAGCTTAACACAGTGTGCTGAGAGGAGTAGGTAATCTTTCTGTGGCATCCATAAACATGCAAAACAAGTCAGGGTGCATTTAAATCCTGAGGTCTAAATATAATTTCACTGATGAATATAAACATAATGGTGAGGTCATAGTAATTTGATGAAGATGCAGTGGTCTCTTAAGAAGGAAAGAAAGAAGCACAAGAGCAAAAAGAGGAAAAGAAGGAGGAATAAAATCTTGATATTTTAGTCAACGACATTGCATTTGATGATGCTTTGGGACACTGATAAGTGCATAAAAATGCCAGTGATGTTTGCTTTTGGGAGAATGGAAAGGATTTCAGGCACACAGGTGCACTGCATTCTTGGCTTGTCAAAGCCTTATTACGGTGGTCTTTTACTGGTGTTAAGTGATCGCCAATTTTTTTGCCAAATGATAGAACACAATGATGAATGAAATTGTTGACCTAACAAAAATATTTCAATATTTTACAGCTTATAGTCTCAAATTCTGCATAAGCCTCTGTCAAACATCTAAAAATGTGCATATTTATTTTATATCCAAAAAATCGGATTACAATAAAAAACAATCTAGCAATAATGATAATGTAAATAGTATATATATATTTATTTTTTTTATCTTTCTAATTGTACACGGTTTTCCATAAGAAATGCAATTTTCCTTGTGCAACACCTATGAATTGATCATTGTTCTGGTATGGGCTTGAGAAGTCCAGAAATACCTTGGCTGTCAGCACAGATGGAGAACAATAGAGTCCCAGTCCTATAAGGACCAGGCTCAGTGATGGAGAACCTACTTTACGATAGCAGGTGTTTGAGTCTGTCTGTACCTGCTCCTCACCATGGCTCTCGATGAAAGGCTTGGATTGTCCAGGTGTGTAAGACTGTGTGTGTTTTGGGGGGATGGGGTGGGGTGAGGGGGGGGGGGATCTTGTTGGCATAAGCTTCTAGGGTTACTATTTGAAGGAATTTATGGTTGAAACATACAATAAGGGATTTTTTTTTTAAATTTTTGTTAATATTAGCATTTTAAGATGAATATAGCCATGGCCATGTATGCAAAACACAACTGCAATATCTAAATATAGAAGGATTTAAAGATAATTACTCATGCCCTCCAAACATGAAGCTTATTGAGTTACTCAGAACACATTCTGAACATTCTGGATCAGCTTTTTTCTATTAGTGATCCAAATTGCTCAGTCCTGCTCCTATTGTTAAATTGAAGTTTACCAAGAAAAACCAAAACAAAAGACCATCGTTATGCTTCTGTTAATGAGGACTTTGAATCTCGTAAATGATTCCAGCAACACTGTATGTAATTATTCACTTACATATATATATATATATATATATATATTGATATATTGTAATTATACATACTGTACCATATAGCATTTTCACTTGTATATTGAAATACCCTGCTTGTTTCTGATGTACATGTTTTTTTCCTTGCACTTATTTGATTTAACTGAATTATTTGCATGTGCATGTATAGGCCTTTCCGAGTATTTGTTTTTTGAAGGGTCGCTTAACTAACATTACTTTCTTGAACTAAACTTGATTACAATCCTATACATATGTTCGAATAGTTTGTGTATGTTTAACATGTGTAGTTTATAATATGTCGGGATTCAGATAAAAAATATATATATAATTCTTCTGCAGCTAAACAAACCCATTTAAGTTCATTGAATTAGTGGTCTTTTTAAAGGGGTAACATACAGAGCAATCTTTGGACTCTAAACCTTCATCACAGTGATGTATCATGATATCTCAGTTGCTTAAGAAATTAAGCCAAATTTTGTCAATAATGGCTGGAACTAGAGTGAACACAATGGAGAGGTTTGGAGATAGAGGGAGAGAATGAGTGATCCCTGGCATACTACTGGAGAGGGAGTAAGGGAGGGAGAGAAAGAGAAGGAAGAGAGAGACAGAGAGAGAGAGAGAGAGAGAGAGAGAGAGAGAGAGAGAGAGAGAGAGGGGAGGTATGCAGGCCGGTGCTTAGCCCGAATGAATGGTCCTGCTTAGCGGACCAGAGATCAAAAATGAGAGGACCAGCCCAGGCTTCACGTGGGCCTTTTGTCACTGATAAGTCTGTCATCCTCATTGATATTGGAGCAGTAATGGCAACTGATGATAAGCCCACTCCTGCGCTATTAAGCACATTTCTTATCCCTTGGCCTGCTCTCTGTGAGGGAAAAGAAGCACAAAGGGATCCTTTATGGACTCTCAAACCTTAAACTTGCAAGCCGCGTCCACCTGACCTGAAAGGCACAACTATTACGTCCTTTCCACATACTGGAGAAGGAGGCCAAAATGAGATTCATGTCAAAGGTCGAGTCTTGGTGCTACTCAAAATGAAGGGGTTCTGAGTGACTGGTGTGCTGAAAGAAGGCTATGGCAAAATTACCGAAAATTGCCTGTTTTGTCAACATTTAATGAGCAGATTTGCAGAAAAATGACCCTCAACCATCCACATCTCCCTCACCTGTCTCGGCAGACAGCTAAAGAGATTAAGGCAGTCAGAATTTGACTGACAAACAAATCTCCTCTGTATTTCTCTCGCCATCCCTCTCTCAGTATGCCTCTCAAGCAGCGATATTTAATATGATCTCTTTTTAATGATCCTTAAGTGGCTGAAATTACATCTCCACAAAAACATGGTTTTGTTGAAGGCAGCAGAATAATGGTGGCCCAACTTTTGCTTTTTAGCTTTCTCCTTGTACCTCTTTTTGCGCTTCTTCTGTAATGGAGGTGACACTAAGAAATGCACAGTAATTTGCTTACATGATACGAAACAGTGAAAACAGCAAGCACAACAAACGTTTCCCAACAAGCACTGCTTCACTGTTCAAGATTTGCCACAATGGGGAACAATTTATTTAAAACAACATTCTATTAAGTAAGTCACCCTTGCGCTCTCCCAGTCTCTGTTTCCCTGAACTCTTAACCCTTTGTTGAGAATAGCCCACCACGGCCAGGGTTAATCCTGTGAAAATATTTCTTCATGCACTAGGTTTCCCAGTATGAGGCCCAGACAGTGTCTGCTCCCAAGACTGAGATGTTCCGTTTGCGCTGGGGGGGTAGCAGGAAATTTGACTTCTAACACACCTCTTTGGAATGATGAATCCATGTTTTAATATTATTTTAATATGAAATGACAGAATTTGAACAAGACAAAAGCAATTGTAAAAGAAGGTAAATGTCAATTATCACAGATTAGTCAAAATATGAATAATGACTTAGGAAGAAGAATGAAGGAATAAAAATTTGAAAAGTAGAATTAAAAAGTTTAGAAACGTTTTTAAAATTTTTTTTGTAGAAATGTGAAATAATATTATTTTTCTTTGAGATACGATTTACTTGTCTTTTTATGGTAGGATGAAAGCATTAACTGAACTTCCAGAATTTAGTGTTGAAGGCTCGCTGCCTTTAAACTGCCTTCCTTTTGACCTCTTCATGCTTCCTAGTCAAAGACATGCCACAATCCTGAGATTGTTGTTCTAGCCCCCGTGGCTCAAGTGTGTTTGTGTGTGCATGTGAAGGCACAGACCTAAGCATCTTTCATTAGGTTATACAACCTCAGAAATAAGATACTGACTCCTGCAATAAGATCTGGTAATGGTAACATGGAATTATGGAAATGGAAAATTGTCATTTTGTAAATAGGCACCTGTGATCTTTCATGAAAACTCCTAGATTATAGGTTCAACCCAAAGAGAGTTGGAGGGTGATAAGAGAACGAGAGAGAGAGAGAGAGAGAGAGAGAGAGAGAGACTGTATACTGCAACAGCCTGGGGCAGTAGTAATATCTCAGCCATGTGGGGTCAGCACAAGGGGAGCAGATAATGAACTCAGGTGCTTGCCTAAGAGAATCAAAGCTAGTCTCCACTGTCTGTCTCATAACCCATGCCAGGCCATCTTTAACCAAGCATGACCTCAAGCTGAGATATGGTGAGATTTTTCTTAAACCTTTCTGTATGAACTTGCTAAGAGCAGTCTGGAGTTGCATTGAGCAGGTTAACCTCTGCACCTGCCCAAGGTGATCCCTGACCCCTGGTGGTTTAATAGAGCTTTAGAGAAAAACAAAGATTATTTGCTTTTTATCTTTTGGTGCCATGCATTTCCAGACCATTGTCAAATTATGGGACTGACAGGAATCGTCTTCTTGAGAACGAACTAAAGTAACACAGTAACACAAACGGTTTATTTACTTCATAAAAAGTTATTATTTATAATTTCATTTACGTTAAATGAGTGAAAGCATGTACGTTTTTTTCTGGGTAGCTTGGGTTGATGTAATGGGTGAACATCTGTACCAATCAGAGCAGAGTTAGGTTTATTAAATGCTGGAACATTTGTGAAGGCTACGTATTTAGAAAGGACAAAAATATTAGAACATGTTGGAACGTGGTTTGTAGTAGATGCAATTTCGGCTATCACTATAAAATAGGACGTATGCCAAGTAAAGACAACTAACTGATAGCACCTTGTATATATCACTTCCATATACTGTAGATTCTGGTTCTGCTGTGGTGGTTACTTTTCCTGAAATGCCCTTTCATCTATTTTGTTCGTCTCCTTATACATAATCCTCCCTGCTGGTGAAATAACTTATGTGTAACAAGCCAGTATGACCACCTTGGGGATGATACAAAAGTGAAAAAGCCAAAAAAAGCAAGGTCAACTGCTGGAAATGTGGTGTGGGTAAAACATGGTTCTTGAGCTTCCACCAATGTGTTCCTTGTCCTCTCTGGCTAGTTTCCTCCTCACCTCTTTAAATGTTAGAGTGTTTGGCGCGAAGCCCTAGGCAGTTCCTCCAGACGGTTTCTGCTGTTAGCACCGAGGGTCAACATCAACGATAAATCAGTCCTCTCTGCCCCATGAAACTTTCCACAGTTTCAATGAGTCTTTGCACATTTCCCACTGTGTTTCATTGCTTAGGTCTTATGAGATATCACTGAATGGGGTTTGGTAATTAAAAAAATCTTCACATTAATGGTAACAGTCTTACTTACAAATGCTATACAACTGTGGCTTTTGGGAGAAAATGTCAGTTTCCCAAAAGCCATGATGCTTTAAGTGTTTAATAAATAGGAAAGCGCAATGGGCGCATAGCTATAGCGCTGTTTAATATGTTCCCTGAAGAGGTTTCTTCAAGTTGGAAGTGACTTGAAAGATTGGGAATTGGATTCATTCACTTGGCAGGGGTATCATATGAATAAAAGAAAACATAATAATGGTAGAAAAGCAATTATGAAGAAATAGAGGAAAAGAGCGCTATTGCAAGTTTCACAGAGATGACAAATTATGATGGAAACTCTACATATGCAGTCTAAAAATGGAAATACCTTAAAATGGAATGTAACCTGCTGAAGGTTCCACAAATTATAGATGAATCCCAATCATTCGAAGTCAAATAAAGATTTCTGGATTAAAAATAAATAAAAATAAACAAAGAAATAAATAACATAAACAAACAAACAAATAAATAAATAATAATAACAACGACAACAACAACAACAACAACAACAACAACAATAATAATAATAATAATAATAATATAGTTTGAACTAAGGCTTTGTCCTTACATGCTTTTTCTAGTGGAGAATCCAGGGCTTATCTAAAAGAATCTAAAATAAAAGTTTTTGCCTCAACACACCTACAGAATTTGAAGAGCTAGATGTAATGCAATGCTACATGTAGCCCTATGAAACACCAGATTGAGCAGGTGAGCAGTGTCGATATTAAAATACATCAATTTATGCACAAATTCAGTGTTTCCTAATAATTTGCATAGAGCACATGGAAGTTCATCACTGTGCTGCTAGAGGGTGTGTTAATAACGTTGAAAATGAAAAGAGAACATTGCATAATAATGGAACTGTCAACAAATCCAAAAGTCGAAGTACTGGCAAGACTAACAATGCTGACAAGTCAAAGAGAATGTAAGTTCAGTTATGTAGGCCATGCGACTTTGCAGCCAGCCTCCTAACTATAGAGCAGCTGTTGCAACTTGTGAGTGACAAAATGCAGTAGAGACAGAAAAACAAGTTTTACAAGTAACAAAATGTACTGCTCAAAGTAAAGCTCTGTGACAGCCTTGAAAATAATCTGCATAATACTAAGTTTTGTTGTTCTTCTTTTTCTTTCTTGGCCTTTGTTCCTTTTGTCCTAGGGGTGACCATATCAGATAATTTGATCTGCAAGATCTAGCACAGGTTTACCACCAGACGCACTTCCTGTCGCTAACCTCCCATTTTCTAACCAGTTTTGAGACAAGCACTGCATGCAGTGGCTCGATTATATTGTGCATAGGGTTAAGAGTCTTGGCCAAGGACCCAATAGTGATGACCTGGCTGTGGTCAACCCTAGCCTGTTTAAACACATGGTTAGTCTATTCCTTTGGACTACTCTCCCAATTCCTCTCCACAAGAACTACCCTAAAAAGGCGAAACATTCAGAAGAGAATATGTTTCTTATGCTTTAATAAAAGTTGGGTTTGATTTGATGCACATTGCCTGATGTCCCATTTAAATCTGTTGTTTTGTGCATTTTCCCAGATCATCTGTGATTCGCGCTCCAAGAGGGGTTGGGAAAAAGCATGGAAGGATTTAGAGAGATGCAAACCACATGCAGATGGAAATCACTTGAACGTCCGCTCTCTGCTGTTTGTTTTCTTAACTTTTTGCTGACAGTGGCAAGCATACATTCTATGTTTTGGTCAGGCTGCATGCAGTGATGTAGCCTGGGTATGGCTACAAGAAATGTGATTAAGTGAAATTTTTCAAATGACCAAATTAGCAAAAGATCTCTTAAGATCTGTTGTTTATTACAATAAACCTGCAAACAAGCATGTCCAAATACAAGTGTTGCTATAACAGCTAGCTTGAAATATCATGGCCTACTATACTAGAGTTACAACAGTTAACAGTTAACCCAAGGGCTTCAACAGTACGTCCTCGTGAATTATTTAAAATGACTAGAATGGGAAAGTGATAAGAGAGAGAAATCAATACTGGGAAATTGTAGACAAATCAATGGAGACAATAGCCTCAGTACAATCCCTTTGCTAGCTCTGATCGGTGTTGGTGATAAAGACTCACCAATTATTGGCACCTGACAGCACTTTATTATTAACTACTGTATTATTAACAGTATTTTCTGTCTCATAATGATCTTTCTTGTGTTACTCTTAAAATAGTACAATTCAGTTTTAACACTATGAGGGTCAACAGGCCTTGCCAAAAGTATTTAATACATACAGTAAACGTTCACTTTTGGGTGAAATATTTTCCCTAAATAATCATTCCTGTTATGTGGTTTGCAGGGTCTAGACATGTAGTTTGAAATGAGGTTTGAGCTGCAAAATAAAGAACGTTTCAGATATGTCAGTCTGTCAGCGGTCAGATGCGTCCATTTGGCACACAGATTCTGCCTTGATTTTTAACAGAATGAGAATTGATTTTACACAGTAATGTCAATACTAATATAATAATAACGTTTCCCTTATTTATACCAAACCACAATGAACCGTCGTTAAAGCTGTATCATAATTTGCATAAAATAGCATGCCATAAATTAGAGCAAAAATTAACTCCCCCACCTCCACACACACACAAAAAGAATTTTTTGTAACCCATTTTGTTATTTCTATCTAAATCTAAACACTGCACATCATCCAGGACCTGGATGTCTGAGATTACAATTAGCTTCCCCTGACTCACACCACTGTGTTTAATGTACTGTAAGGTTTCATATCATGATATCTGGCTCAATAACAGAGCAGTCAATACAAAACTTAAAATGGATGCTTTAATATATTTTTTGACCTCAAATGATGCCCTTGTATAGACTAACTGAAAACAGAAAAATGACTATGATATTTTAAACCCCAAAGAATGCCTCCCCAAATAAGAGGTCAGCACCATCAAATGATCACCTTTTAGATTAAGGGCTATTATTCTCAAAGAAGTAAAATGTGTTACTACTACACATATGTACACCATAACATTAAAACCACCTGCCTACTTTGTAGGGCCTCCGTGTACCACCAAAACAGCAAAGGCCCTTCGAGGCATGCACTCTACAAGACCTCTGAAAGTGTGCTGTTGTATCTGGCACCCTGACATTAGCAGCAGATCCTTTAAGTCCTGTAGGTTGTGAGGTGGGGACTTCCTGGATTGGACTTGTTTGTCCAGCACATCCCACAGATGCTTGATCGGATTGAGATCTGGGGAATTTGGAGGCCAAGTTAACACCGCGATCTCTTTGTTCTGTTCTTCAAATTATTCCTGACCAACTTTTTCATTATGAGGGGGCACATTATCCTGATGAAAAAAAAACCCACTGTTTCCATGAAGAAGTGTACCAGGTCTGCAACAATGTTTAGATAGATATATGTATCAAAGAAACATTTTCAGACTGGGTGAAATTAACTGGGCAATATTTAATGGCTATAGAACTTGTAGTACTGATGTCACTGGAGTCCTGATGAGAGTCCCATTTTGCTCTTACTGTGTGTGTGCGGTTAGACCATTTTCCAGGACACTGGCTGGGATGACACAGACCTAATGAATAGCCTCCAAGAAGGCCAGAACTCACCCATGATTTTTTCCTGTGTGACTACGTGAAGGAGGAGGTGTACAGGATAAAGCCTTGCACACGGAAGGACTTGGAGGCACTGATTCAGGACATTCTGAGCAATTTACCAAATGACTTTCTTCAGAAGACTGTACATTCCTTCCCCGGCCGTTTAAGTAAACTGGATGATGCCACAGGTGCTTACATTGAAATGTAAAGGTTTGCTTTGATTTTCCTATGTAATAAAATACATGTACAATTTGTTTCAATACATTTGTATTAGAAATAGGGACTTTATTACAAAATTTTCTTTTTTGCCTTGTTACCCTATACAAGAATGTTTTCTTTCCATAATGTATCCTTGTGCCATCTCTTCCCCAGATAAGCAATGCATACACACCCAGTGTCGCACATGTTGTAAAAGAAAATGGGATTCATCAAACCAGGCCACCTTTATCCATTGCTCAATGGCTCATTTCTGATTTGCACTGACCATTCTATACAGCTACACAGTTACACAGCTCCACACTCAGCATGCTGCAGTACACTGTGCATTCTGATACTGTTATATCACAGCCAGAATTCATTTTAAAAGCAATTTGTGCTACAGTAGCTCATCTGTGGGACTGGACCAGATCAGCCTTTGCTACCTACAGTATGCACATCAGTGAGTTTAGGTTTCCATGAGCCTGTCATGGTCCTTGCTTTGACCACTTTTGGTAGGTACTAACCACTGCATGCTATAAACACCCCATAAGACCTGCTGGTTTGGAGAAGCCCTAACCTAGGCATCTAGCCAACACAGTTTGGTCATGCAGACCCTTACATTTGTTCATGTTTCTTGTTTCCAACACATCAACATACAATGTGTATGTGTATGTGTGTGTGTGATTATACTGCGGAGTGCATTTTAGATTCAAGCATTAATAACAAAAAAAGAATGTTACAAAAATACATGTGATATAAATAGACAATTTTTATTTTAAAAGTCTTCTTTCTCTTTAAAAACATTTTGTCAACCTTTTGTATTCCCTGTGAGCCAAGAATGCACTGCTGTCTTTACCTCTTCATCAAATGTGAATCTTCATCCTTGTAGGGTTGCTTTCTAGGGACCAGACAGGTGAAAGTCTGATGGAGCAAGATCAGAACTATAGGGATGATGCTTTAACACCTCAAAATGAAGTTTTTGCAGAGAGTCGACAGTGTTTAAATGTGCATTGTCACGCAAGATCACAACGCCCTTGGATAGCAGTCTGCACTTAATCTGAAGTTTATGTTTCAGCTCTTATATAAATAAGCATCTCACTGTAACAAGCACTGTTGATTGTTGAACCTTTTTCCTGATAATAATCCGATACTGGCCCTTGAGAATCCCAGAAAACTGTAAGCATAGATTTTCCAGCTGACGGTTTACTCTTTTCTTGGTACCGACTGAGGATGTTTCCATTTCATTCCCTGCTGTTTACTCTCAGACACATAGTGATGAATCCATGTCTCTTCACCAGTAATGATTATTTTTAAGAGTATCGGTACTTTGTTTGCAGCTATTCAAACACTTTCTCCATACTGCACACAAAGTCTTCAATAAATAACAGCACCAAGTGCATAGTCAGACCAGAAAAAGCTTATCACAGCATGCAGCTCTTCTTTCATGCAAATTAAAATTGGGGCATCCACTTTTGCTCGTACTGCAGTCACAAATGAACTGATGTAACATGTTCACATCTGCACAGCACTGACTGATATTCTGGTAGATGTTGTATGTGTCTGTGTGGAAATGTTGAATTTAAGTATTTTGATGGTATATTTTTCTTTACAGCATTTCCTTACATAAGACTGCATATACAGTACTATACACAAGTCTTGAGCCACCCCTCATTTCTTCATATATTTTAATATAGTCTTGAGGACTAATTCTCCAGGCTTCCTGAAGGACTTATTTGACTTTCATTTTTGTCAAGATTTGCAGTCCAATCCCTGACACAGAATGACAAAATGATGATCAGGCCTGATGATTAGTATACTGGTGATGCTGAATGCTGAGTAGTTGGGAGACAATTTTAACAATTTTCAACAAGAGAACATTTTTTTTTTTTAATTGGATGTTTAGGCACACAGCCTGTTATGGCAAAAAAATTTATTCCAGTTTCTTTAATGTAGATAATTTAATAAAATGTACTATAAAGAAATAAGGAGTTGCAAGATCTATCTATCTATCTATCTATCTATCTATCTATCTATCTATCTATCTATCTATCTATCTATCTATCTATCTATCTATCTAGCGAGCTAGCTAGCTATATAAAGTAGTGTATAGTTTCCTCCCTTCCAGACCTTGTCCTCAAAGATTGGTCCTCAGTGCTTTGCTTGTCTCAGGTGTCCCTTTTAACCTCCCCCATTGTCCTCCTCCAGAATGAACTCTTTTGTCCAGCCTTTTCTGCAGGTCATTGGAAGAAGCACCTCTTAGTGTCTGCCATAATTCAGCATGTAACTCAATCTGGGATGATTCCTTTTGTCTCCATTCATCACATCATGGGACGGTGAACACACAGTATCAGTCTTCTTAAAAGGCCCCTTGGGAGATCTTGTAAAACTTTGTTGCTTAAATATTCAAAAGCCTGTTAATAATCTTTGGTGAAACTGCACCAAGAGCCAAACATTCGATCCACAACACAACTGACCAGACAGGAGCTAACAGAGAGGCAAAAAGCTGGAATGTGATGTTGAAAAAGAACCTCAGTTCCACCTTTGTTGGTGTTAAACCGAATTATTGAGAAATCAACCTGTTTAAAAACTGAAAATGTTTTTCTTTTATAATAGATAGGTTTCTGATGCATTTTAGTGTGGGAGCGAATTTACTCTCACACTAGCATTTATTTTTCTGGATACACACACACACACACACACACACACACACACACACACACACACACACACACACACACACACACACACACACACACACACACACACACACACACACACACACACACACACACACACACACACACACACACACACACACACACACACACACACACACACACACACACACACACACACACACACACACACACACCAGCTGAATGTTAAGCCTCACACACCAATGAGCGTGTCTCATGTCTCAGTGTCATCATAGTCCAGTGAACACTTTAATGTGGATGCAGCCACCACAAAGCACATATACAGACACACACACACACACACACACACACACACACACACACACACACACACACACACACACACACACACACACACACACATACACACACACACACACACACACATACATACACACACACACACACACACACTCATGCCAGTCTTTTTTTTTTCTTTTACAAAAGAACCCTGTAAACATATATGATGCCCAATTAGCTAGTGCTACATTGTTCACTTAAAAAAAAAACATACAGATGTGCTCCGACTACATTGCTTTTTGCAATAACAAATACACAGGATCAGCGCATATATGAAACCCTTATTTTTAATTAACAATTAAAGCATGAGAAAGAGGAAATGAAGAAATTAATTGCCATTTTTTCTCTTTCTCATGGTAGCAATGAACACAGCAGCATACAAAGACAAAACATCTTACTCTTCCTCCAAAGCCTTTCTTACTTTAATTTTGACTGCAGCAACATGCTAAAAGAGAAATATCAGACAATCAGCTTTCTGACATGCCACACCCCAGTGAGCATAAGGCTGGAGACTCGTTCACCAGCCCCCATGCCTACAGCAGTGTTTCTCCAACATGGCCACACAAAGGGCACCCATTGTGTGGGCAGTACCAGTCAGAGCTAATGGACAGTGACCAGAGATGCCCCTTCAGGTTAGACCAGGGAAAATGCATTCCTCCTTCTCAGAAGGCTGTGTAATCTTAATTACTGGCTTCATCATCCACACTGCCATCAGATGAAAAAGTGTCCATGAAGGAGGCATGAATCAGCAAAGAGGAGCGAGCTACCGATCACTTCTCTATATATTGGGTTAGAAATGCAGTGCTATTGACTGAATCAGACAAATAATGATCCACTGATGGTCATAATTCAATTCTATTCTGTTCTCAATTGAAGGTAATTTTGGAATTTCGAAAATTAAGGCCTCGTTCTCTCCAATTTGCTTGGTATTCTGCTGAAGAGACAATGTACAGGTTTTTGTTTGCATCAAACCCAGAGCTCTGCTTTTCCCTCTCAGACCAGAGAAGCCACAGCCGCTCCTGTTCTCTGATTTAAATGCACTGCACTGCTTCAGAGCATTCTAAACAAACTCAGCTTCACATTGGTTCATGAGAGGGCAATTCCTTCATCCTCTCATATCAATTCTCTCTGGATGATGTGGACACATTAGTTGGCAGGGGAAGCACAGAAACTTCGACCCTGCTTTCAACCCTCTGTGTGTGTGTGTGTGTGTGTGTGTGTGTGTGTGTGTGTGTGTGTGTGTGTGTGTGTGTGTGTGTGTGTGTGTGTGTGTGTGTGTGTGTGTGGGTGTGTGTGTGAAATGTACTGTACCTCAGTCTGAGAGCGAGGGGCTCACAATGGCACATTATTACTATTGCCCCTGTGCTCCACAGCCTGCAGCCCATCCATGGCGACTCTGGGAATCAAACATAGCATGAGGCAAGCTGAGAAGAAGATGAGTCTAGACAGTGCGACTCATCATGTTTTACTAACACACACACACACACACACACACACACACACACACACACACACACACACACACACACACACACACACACACACACACACACACACACACACACGAGGTAGACACAAGCACAAAGGTGTCAAGAATGCACAGCACATCAAACTCCAGCCCCTGCACCTCTGCATCCCTGCACCCTGTCAGCCTCAGGGCTCATACATATCCGTGCTCTGGAATTCAGCATGTTGATCAGGCACGGGCTGCAGCTGGGATGGGAATTTCTGCTTTTGGCCCATTCTCCTCTTCATTGTCTCAGCCTGTGGAGTTCATTTTGCTTTTATGATCTTCTAAATCAAAGGCTTTATTTCTGTTTGTTTCTCTATGGGTCAGCAGTTATTTTGTTAGGCAAAAGGTAACACAGTTCACTAAGCATTGGGAATGATTACGCCTTTGAAAGTCATTAGAGTCAGAGAAAGTCATAGAAGAGCAAGAACATGATGTGACACAACGAAATGTAAACCCATGAGATTTTTCAGTGTTGTACTTGCTTTGTGAAAAGGTTTTGTGTCAAATGGTTAATCTTTCTGTCATAAAAGTCAAGGAGTTGCTCACCACTTCCTTTAGCACCATTTCAGTCTAGATTTAAAAACAAAACGTAATTTAATAGCACATATACTGCAGCGCAAAAGGTCATTTTCTCCTGCTGTGGTTTACATCTGGCTGTTCAATTAATTAAGTGACAACATTGGAATTGGAAGTTTATCTGTATGGATCTAACATATGTGTATACAGTATGGAGTCAGCCAAAAATATACACTCACTTCAGTAAATCATACTGAAACTACTTTCAGAAAAATAGTATAATGTATTATACTATTATATATGTATTATATAATTATCATAATTATTATTATCACAGTTATCATGATATTATCATATATATCAATATATAATATATAACAATAAATATAGTTTTCAAATATTTTTAAATTTTTACTTTTTCTAAAGTGTTTCCATTTTTGGCCGATTCTGTATATATCTATATATATAGATACACGTATATATCTATGTGTGTGTGTGTGTGTGTATTATAGTGTGTATGTATATGTTGTCAGTATATGTTATATGTGTGCGCTTGTGTGTGTGTGTGTATGTGTGTGTGTGTGTGTGTGTGTGTGTGTGTGTGTGTGTGTGTGTGTGTGTGTGTGTGTGTGTGTGTGTGTCAGGAGAATGAGTATAATATAACATAAATAATGTTATTTTGCTAGCATATGTGCTGGTAGTACTTCCCAAGAATACCCCAAATGAAACAAGTACTGTATAATGTTGCTGTAGCAAATAAATTATGTGAATTAATCCTTAACTCTTTTTACCTGTTTACTGAGATATTCCACATACTTTATGAGATTTTTGTAATAATAATGATTTCTGTTAGGCTATAGATGAGGTCAAGCAAATCATTTCGTCACATCCACAGTTTATCATTCTATTTTCTAGCTGCTCTTTGGTAACCATGTATCGCGGGGACTCATGGAAGAAATCAAACAATTATGTATAATTATATTATACGCAAATTAGTTCTCAGTCTTCTTTACAACTAACTTGTCATGCTAGACATGGC
>JAAGKR010000780.1:120000-164097 GCA_011419295.1 Clarias macrocephalus
TGGACAATGACTTTAAATGGTGCTGGGTGTCTGCGTTGTGACAATGCACACCCATGGATTCACAAAGGCAATGCAACACGCACAGAGTAACACTTCTCTAAAAATCTTCATGAGTAAACTTCTAATTCGATATGACTGGAATATTCAAATGATTGTTTGTCAAATAGATGTGGATAGTAAAACTGCATGGCTTCGCTCATAATATCAATAAGGTGCCCACTGAGGACTATCTTGTTCTGTACTGTACAATTACTTTTTATTTGTTTGTTTCAGGTTGAATTGTTAGCATGGTGAGTTGAGGGATTTTAGAAGGGTAATTTTACTATTCACCTTGTGGTTCTAACTCCAAGATCATGACATTTACAAAGTAAGTTAAAAATTGCTTGTTATACAATCTACCAGGTATTTAGGTTAAAAAAAAGTATTTGAGCAGAAAACTGACTGTTTGGCATGAGGATTTTTGATTATATGTTTTCTTTTGACACCTTCAGAATGGCCATTTGTGTGTAGTTTGTGTGTATTTGTGTGTGTGTGTGTGTGTGTGTGTGTGTGTGTGTGTGTGTGTGTGTGTGTGTGTGTGTGTGTGTGTGTGTGTGTGTGTGTGTGTGTGTGTGTGAGTGTGAGTTAGTCAGCCGTGTGGACAGGCTCTAATAAGAAGCAGGGAAGCGATGGTGTGGGAGTCAGTGTGGTGTGAGGTCAGGGCAGGTTAACTATCAAAGATGAGTGCAAACCTATCCCTGTGGAACAGAGTGCTGAAAAAACATTAGCTTCTGCCACAGCTTACCTCCTAAAAAGTGGGAGTTTTCTTGTGTTAATTAATCCAAGACATTCAGACCTGTTTTTTTTTCTGAGCCATTATGCCTATAAGTTCAAGCACATGACCAAGCACTATTGACAAATCCAAGTCAATTCAGAAACCAGAGTAACCTGAAGCTATTTTTCATATGTAAAAAATATATTTAAAAAACAAAATAGAACTGTTTGAATGAAATATACCTGTAGCAGTATTGATTTTGTGTGTCCAAAATTGACAAATAGTTGTTTGCTAATTACTTAATAATAATGATAATAATAATAACAGCAATAATATAAAATAACAATAGAATGTTTTTGTTAAAATTTTCTCTGGTAAAACATTACTCGGCATAAAAAAAAGTATACTTATTTTTCTACAAATTTATGAAAAGTATCTGAAAAAAAACATAGTGAAAGAAAAAACACGGTTAACCATGATTAAAAGCAGATAAAGTAAATATTATAGGTCTCATAGAAATCGTCTTGTGGAGAATAGGAGTAAAACTGAATGAAATAAATGAGAAACAATAAAATAGACAGTAAAAAAAAAATCATATAAAAATGACGACAGATGTGAAAGTTCAGCATTTTACATGACTGAAATTGCTGCTACAACGTTGTTGTCTAGACAGCGTATTTCATAAAATACAGGCACTGTCAAGTTATCATATTAAACCTGAGTACTGTTTCCAAATATTATTGAGTGCAATGCATAGCTATGTCAGAGCATCTTGATTTGTTTTACAGGGATGCAAACAAATTCAAGACAGATATGAATGCTCAATTCATAGAAATGGAAAATAGTGTACAAGGATCTAAAGAATAGTATCTAAAGAAAATCTTAAGATCAGTTGTAAAAGTTATCTGTTAACAAACAAACAAACGAACAAACAAACAAACAAACAAACAAACAAACAAACAAAAGTATCCCTAACTTAATGGTGGTCGCTATGTATTTTGTAGACCATGTTATTTGGCATTAATAAAATTTCTTGAGGTCCAGTATCAGAGCCATCCATGACACTTTGCTCAAAGAGGAGTCTTCAGGGCTTCTAACTGATTGGACACTCCTTTGCCTTTCCTTAATTATTCAACAGATGAATGATGATCTCCAGACACACATTCACAGATATTCATTGCAACTGAGGATTCTCTCATCAATTCGCAAGTGTCTACTTCTTCTTGATGCTTTATTTGTGCTTGCTTCTTGCCTGCTTTTGTAGATGGTCCCACATTGATACACCAAGATTTCTCCACTGGTTTCCCCGCTGGGAAAAGTCTGTTGTCACCAAGATGATCACTGGATCTACATCTAGACTTCTGTAAAGCTGACTTGTGACAATTTCTGCCACTGTCTTGTTACAAGTACAGTATATTTCAAATAAAATTTACACACAAATAAATTCTTAAAATGTGCACAAATACAAACTATTTATTTAAAGTAATTTAAAATTTTCATATGGTGTGTCCGTGGTTGAAAAAGCAAAAAATAAAAGAGAGGAACAAATAGTTTTACAGAAGATGAAAAAGAATCATAATAATATTACTGCAATAATAATGCAAATGCAAAAACAAAAACAACAACAACAATAATAACAATAGTAATAATAACAACAACATAAAGCAGCAAAATATCTTCTGTGAAATGCAGGAGAACTGTTCCTGTTATTCTCCATCAAATTATCAGCTAACAAGTGAAGACAATATATTATCAAGTGCTTAGCAGGAAAAGTTTAGAACTGGTTGCTATATATAAAGGTGGGGCATACTGGACATTTCTTGTTTTATGTCAACCTATCAGCACATAAGCGACAAAAATAAAGGGCCTTGTATCCAAAACCGATTAAGGAATCCTTCACCACTTAAATCCCACTGGGCATTACTTTTCCAGTAATATGAGTGGCTGGTGAATTTTTCTGGGCTGATTAGTTTATTGTTTCAGAGAACAACTCCTCCTGCTGAGATGATTAACCATGTGAGATCAATTTAAACACAAGTTATGTTCAACCATACTCACCCCTTCCCTATCACTCATTAACTCAATTAGGAGACCATGACATCACCCACAGAGGTAAGCTGGAAAATAAACGCTAAAGATGGGTGACACCTGTCTGAAGCTGTGTGCTAGAGCCACTTGATGCAATATGAACAACGTTTGCAATTTCAGTAGGATCATATTAAAACTAGCACTTATTAATGTGCCTCTATTCCAATAGCTGTCATGCTGCAATTATGCCATGTTTAGGGCCTCTCCTTATGTGAGAATCCTGTTGGCCAGAGCAAAAGGAAGACAACATCTTTAATCTTTACTCCAATTACTTATTCAGTATAATAATAATAATAATAATAACAATAATAATAATAATAATAATAATAATAATAATAATAGCAACAAAATCCTCACTGACCTGGTTGTATTAAAGAGTGTTCAGCTTTGGCTTCTATATACAATTCTTTTCCAAATAAATTTCATGTATAAAGTGCAAAATATGATTCTTAAATGAAATGTAGGATTATACTACAAAAAAAAAAAACTATTTATGTTTTATCAATATTAAACATATCAGACAATGACTATCTTGATATAATAATACCCAACATCATGTTGAAGAATAAGTCTATTTATTTTATACTGTAAGCATGCATGTTTAGTTAAAAGCTATAAATAATGTCTTAGAAGATGTTTTCAGCGGTAGTCAAAATTTCTGAAACAAAGGTGAAATCCAATGTTTTAATGACATTCTCAATTTTTTAAACAATGGCAATAAAGATAATTGCATATTTTATGCAATGAAATTGCAATACACTAATCAACACTTATTATGAAGTCTTTTATTCTTAAAAACTATAAGGAACTATTATGGATCTGGCTGGGCATAGACTCAAGAAGACATCAGCAGTGTTCTGGTGTCACTTGCGCAATCCGTGGCTGTTTGATTGCTTCCTGAAGATCATGTACAGAAATTTACCACATAAATTAGGAATTTACTTGAGTTTTGGTCAGGTCTGTGGTCCATCTATTAACTAAATCAGCTGATTCAAATGAGTACAACTCTTCAGCCAGAAAGGCTCAAACTAATTAGTGACAATACCTGTGCGTATACCTACAATACCTGGCATACAGTATGTTGTTTTACCTTTTTTGGCCACCACTGTATATTTGATAAGCACTGCTATTGATGTAATGGACTAATTTAAGGCAAGACTGTCTTGAAAATATTGATTTGTTCATTCATTCACTTCAAATATACTGCTGGTTATATATTTTATAATATACTCTTGTGAACCTTATTTCATGACAACATCATGGAAATTAAATCATGTGAATATCTAGAATTGTGTAAGTAACTCTGCTATCCTTTTCTTCAACAAGAACCAGTTTCATTTCCAAACCAGCCTAGCTTAACCACTGAAAAATCTGTTGTTAAATCTTAGAGTGATAAAACAATACTTTTATTTATTTTTTTTATAAAGGGATGTTCAATGAGCCAATAAGAGAACAGGCCATAGCACTGCAAATTTCTCCTATTAAACATGGGTGATTTACTCATTAGTTAGGTAAGGAATAAAACTAGTGGGGTATACCGTTATAAGAAAATAAGCAACAGAGATGCAGAGGGTTGCATTACCACTCCGAAGTGCTCTAGTCCTTTCTCAGTGTTATTTTTTTCTCTGCAGTTATTTGTTTGTTTGTTTGTTAATTTGTTTGTTTTTGATCTGTGTAGTTGGCTGAATTTGGTCGGTAAACTGGTCTTTACCCAGCAGAGATTTTAAAAGTCTACATAAATACTCCTATATCTGTACCCAGTGTTATACAACCTACCATGTCAGCCACACTGCAGTAGTAAACCATGCAAGGAATAGCTGGTCAGTGGCAGCCATTTGGTGATTAATTTCATTCACAGCTGTACCTAGATACCAGGCTTTGCTATCAAAGGGAACAGTGTGGTAAAATGAGCAATCCACCCTACATATCATGGTTATATCATAGCTACACAGCTATATAGGCTCATGTAACCCTAAACAGCTATGTATAATGTTTTGTGGAATTTCATATTTCCTGCAGTAACCATTATCTGTCTTAGATCTTGACACCCATGTATGTATGTGCATGTATGTGACACAGAGAAAAGAGAAAACGAAAAAATATAGAGGACTGAATGTTCCCAGAGATGTCAGGAGGCAAGAAATGACATGCAGTGCCTTCAAAGCACACAACCACTGGCGAAGAGAAGTTTGTGGGCAGCTGGATTCGGCTTCAGGCAATCAGGAACCGATTCCAACAAGGCTCACAACTTCAATTTCTGTCAGGGCTTGCTGTCTTTGTCTCGTCTCCTCTCCTTCACCCTTAAAGTACCTTGTCAGAATATTATTTTCAGGTTTGAGAAATGTATCATGCATGTCATTTCTGTTAATGACTGACATTACAGCCAGGAAAATTAGAGAAAGGGTTTAGGGTAAATTGTCATAATTTAAAGGTGGTTATAATCACTTGTATGGTCTAAAAATATTACTGTGCTATACTTATAGGCATGATTGTGCATAGTGTTAAAATGCTTAAAATATTAGAAATGTTAGTGTAATAATTGTCTATAGTTTTATAATGCCATATGACAAGGCATATTTTTGATGAACTAAAAAAAAAAAAAATTCCAGGAAATTCCTAAATAAGTCTCTACATTTAAAAAAGGTTTGGTGAAGAAACCTTACCAAACTCAAAACACAGGTGTAACATAAGTTCCATTCATTTTCTCCACTAGCACTGGGTGTTTAGCGCTTGTGCTAGCATATCAGTTCACTCTTTTCAGCAGAGGAAGTAAGCAGTGGTGTTCAGCGGGAAGGTGGGGGACCCTGTTTGATGAAAGGCTGAGGTAAAAGAAAGGCAACTAGAGGAAAACTCTTGCTCTCTCAGTGCCTTATGGAGGCCACACGCAGTCCTGGGCCTGCAGTAATTCCTCAGACTCGTGTATCTGAGGTGCCACACTCTAGAAACTTTGCCTTCCTGCTCTGAAATTCAAGCTACTAAATGAACTTATACACACACTAGCACATGAGCCCATACATCAACACAAACACAAATTGACACATTGCCATGCCGGATGAGGGCTACTGCTAACACATCACCACACACCATGGTGGACACATGAAACCTGCTTACACAGGACTGGTGATAGAGGGCCAAGTCCATCACTGGGTGATGGCAGCCATGCTTTCCCCAGCCTCCTCCATCAAACACTGAGTTTCTGTGTTCACATGTTCATATTTGAGACATCTGTATGGCTAAAGAAGGGGGAAAAAAATCAAGGTGTTGGACTGGCTAAGTCAAAGTTCAGACCTTAACCCCAATGAGATGCTATGACAGGATCTTAAGAGAGAGGTGTATAAAAATGCTTTCAAACACCAAAGAAGTAAAGCAATGTTATAAAAAGTGGGCTTGAAGTTCTCCAGAATGATGCAAGAGAAAAATACACAGAAATAAAAATTCTTCAACTTATTGCTCATCAAGGCAGATCGACACATTATTAAATTAAGGAGTGTACTTATTTTTTGAATGTTCATATACTGTCTTATACAAAAGTTTGGGCACCCCTTGATAAATAACAGATTTTGGTGATTTTTTTTATCGATAAGATGTTAACACAGTCTCTCTTGGAAATGAAAAAAATGGACAATATTTCCAGCACATTGGTGCATAATTACTTTTTATGTCATAATTTGAACAAGGATAAAAAATAAAAACACTATTGTGGCACTGTGCAAAAGTTTGGGCATTCTACATAATCAGTACTTAGTAACACCTCCTCTGGCAGATATCACAGCCTGCAAATGCTTTTTATAGTCAGTTAAAGAATTTCAATTCTTGCACTTGGGATTTTCTCCCATTCTTCCTTCCAAAAGGCTTCTAATTCTGTAATATTCTTTGGTCGTCTTGCACGCCCAGCTCTTTTAAGATCAATGATGTTTAAATCAGGGGGCTGTGATGGCCATTCTAAAACCTTCAGCTTGCATCTCTTGAGGTATTCAATAGTGGATTCTGAGGTATGTTTAGAATCATTGTCCTGTTGTACAAGCCATCCTCTTTTCAGCTTCAGCTTTTTTATTTATTTATTTATTTATTTATTTATTTATTTTTACAGATGGTGTGATGTTTGCTTCCAGAATTTTCTGGTATTTAGTGGAATCCATTCTTCCTTCCACCCATGCAATTTTTCCTGTGCCTTTTATGGATTAGCTTCACTAGCAAGTGGTTTCTTATGGCCACACAGCTGTTTATTCCCAATCCGGTCCAGGAGTTCTTGTCATATTGCGCATATGGAAATATTTTTTACTTTTACTACAATTTATTACACTTTATTATTTCAACAGTATTTTTTTTTACAATGAAACTTCAGCCAGCATTTAAGTGATGTATGATCTTCATAGTCATTTATAATTTATGAAAGTTTATGATTTTTTTTGATGGCATGATTTAGTTGATGGTTCATCACCATCCTTCCGGGTTTTAATCAAGCACTGGACAGTTAGTTCTTGACCCAATTCCAGTTATGTCATCAAACTACTTAATTGTCTTCTTTGCTTGATTTGAGCCTTTCTATTTATTTATATGAACACAAGATACTTTTTTTCCCAACACCCTTGTTTAAGAAACGAGAAAGTACTGCATCAGTTAGGGTTAAAATAATTGCTGCCAGCTGAAACATATTAATCACTTCAGTAATTATACCTTTTTTGTTTGTTTGTTTTAGGTCAGACAATGTAGTTTTATCTTTAAAGAGTTAGGGGCTATAAAATAGTTAAGGGCTAAATTGTATCCAATTCATGGAATTATCCAATTAAAACAAACCATTTTGCTATTTCAAGCTAATTTCACTGGATTTCTAAGAACATTCAAGCCATGGAAAACCATAATCCATTTGAGTAAAAACAATAATTAAATTTGGTAATGCTAATAAGATGACAAACTTAAACATTTAAAGGCTTCTCACATTCACTGATTACCCTTCTGTCACAGACAGGCTCGCTCCAGAAGGCTATCCAAACTCATTGCATTAGCTCAAACCTCTTAATCTCAAAATCTATCTTTGTTAAGCCAAATCAAGAGAAATGGGTTGTTCTGCAAATGCTACCATTAACCTTACCACCAGTCCTAAGAAAAAGTTATATTTTTCTCACACCTGACATGATGGTCAAGTATTAACTCTGGCATTTGGGAGGAGACATCAAGAAATCAAAATGTTCTAACCTTCTATAAACTATTAATAAATTCTATCAATAAACTATTAATGTAAATTTTATTTGAAATGAGGGGACAGACAAGGGGGTTGGACAGGAGCCAGGGATTAAAAGAGTCAGGATTCAATTCAGTTAAACCAGTGGCTAAAAGTAGCTAAAACTTCTTAGGCTAAATGATGAAGATAGATTATGATCAGAAGTTGACATGCAATCATCGTAAACATAAATGTCATGCCAATTTGGGATGGAGTGCATGTGTGAAAATTATTTACAGCCGGAAGGGTAAAACAAAACTGCTTAAAGTGTGATATCTGTTCTGTGATAAGGGACATGATGCAGTTTGGAGGCCTTGCAAATACCATATTACAATACAGTGAGTTGGGAGATGCACCTCACAGTAATATTTCCAAAGGAAAATTAAACCGAGAGGTAATTATATTGCTGAGATATGTCCACCCCAATCTCCGACTGGAATGAATTATAAACACTCTTATAAACTTATCTTAGTCGCAACATTGTTCTGATGGTGGATGTCCATGCAACATCATTACAGTCATGCTACAATGTCATCCAACATTAGAGTCAATTTAAGGAGGAGATTCTTATGTGTATGTTTTTCTGACACTGTGTAAACTTTCCCATGTCTATCTCTTATATCTCTTCCTTTTGCTTTTGATTTTAATGTATCAACTCCTAATTCTGACTCTATGCCTCTCACTTCCTGGTTCATCTCTGGAGAGACATCTACTGTATACTTCCTCTCTGTGTTCTCCTGAATTTTAGCAGAACATTTTATAATGGCTTATGATCTTTGATTAAACAAATGTAGATGACTGCAGGCATTTATCCAAACATATAAACCTCTTTTTTTTTGTTGATAATAAACAAAGAAAGATAATCAGACATCATCATGTGTGCTGTGTGTATATGTGTTTGGTGTGCGTGTGGTGTGCATTTCTGGCCTGGTTTCCTGGCCGAGAAGTGTGCCAGAGGTGGCTGGTAAATGTATTGTTGTGTGTATTGTTTTTTTTCATCATCATCATCATCAAAAAAAACAAAACAAAAAAAAAAACATTCTGGTAGTTATCAACAAGCTTCCGGCAGAATTATTGGATATTTGACAAATTTCCGTATCAGAATTGGTAATTACTTAAATCCTGAAACAGACTAAACTTTTAATCACTGTCCAAAATTTTTGCCAGTGTTGGCGCTCCAAAAGCTAAGTTTGGCTTTTTATATTCCATGGGAAGCTGTGATATGTAATAGGGGTTATGCTCCTGTTGGAAGACTTAATTTTGTCCAAGTGTCTAAATGTCATGATCTTGATTTAAACTTGAATAATTCTGAGATAATCCCTTCATTACTCTATCCACTTTGTACAATGCACCAGTTCTACTGGCAGCAAAACTCAGAAGGCTTTTTCATTGAGGGTGTTGATTTTGGTGCAAAGGGGTTTATTTTGAACAGCAAACAGCAAAGTCCATGGCTATGTGAAACCCAAGTGAAGACAGTGACAGTGTTGATCCAGCACCCAATTCATGTCAGGGTTGTGCCTTGGTGGCTCCTGATCTGTTCCTGACAACCCATGTAAATCTACCATACTCTGTTTCTGATCTGCACTGAGCTCCAAATACTCTCATTGTAATGTGTGTTGGTCAATCTAAAGAATGCTGTCAAACAAACCCGTGTTATGTTGGTACAGAGAAGCTATCAGCTATATTAGGTCATGATCACTCACAGGCGTATGAAAGCGCTTGGACTTGGCGAATTAAAACAACATTTCTGTACTTTCAACACGACTGATTTAATAATTTAAGTGGGTTTATGTTTCATTTTGACCCTGTGTTGATATCAGAAAACCCCAAATAAATTAAACCTTGTTGTCCAAATTCTTGTTGATTTCTTCTATTAAAGATCTGTGTATAATCATTCTGGTCCAGATAAGAAGATCAATACAAATAAATCAACAAAAGCCCAATATTGTCTTGACATTCATGTTGATGATGATTTAATGGAAAACCTCTGTGAATATAAAACAACTGTAGGTTAACATCCAGCTTTTGCATGCGACTTATGGGGCATTTATTTAAAAACAAATACTAAGGTTAAATGTACGTATTAAAGCTAGACGGTACCCCTTGATGCTTGCATACGGTCACTCCCAACCTATAACCTTTCATTGGGGGTCAGGCTGGGTCAAGCAGGTGACAGGGTTACAGCTCTGTGTATTTTATCCAATGAAAACAAGTCATTATCAGGTCAATCACCCAAGGTCAGCTGGCTACACTAATCCCCAAAGCAAACCATGTTGTCATTTTGTTACATCAATTAAAGAAGCATTTAATAGCCAGACTGGGAGAGAAAAGCTAAGCAGTGGTCCATAGAGAAGGCACAAGGACCTAAATAATTGAGAAGTTAGCAAATTGGATTTTGGCAGATTCGTTATTTCTCATTGATTGTGTGGAGTTAATCCTTTTTAGTGTTTGGCCTGGACATGAGCCCCTCTCACTGGGAAAAGAGTTCACAACCCAGTGTCACATGACTAATGAGCCAGTAAAAAAGACTGGTCAATCAACTTGGGAGGCATGGCTAAATCAACTGTAACGATTAGCCATTTTACCCTACTCACTAATAAATTATTCCACTATTTTGAGTGCGTGTTGGGTTCAAAATGTCAACAGAACAGCCATAAGAAGGTGAAATTAACGAGTTGATAAGTGGATTTTCTCTCTCTCTCTCTCTCTCTCTCTCTTAAAAATCTGTATTTAGACATTAAACATCCTCCAATCTAGTGTAAAAATTATGTTACAAACAAAGCAAAATAAACATAAAACATACACATTCCTTTATTTTAAATGTATTGTATAATTATTCAAACTTTAAAGCAGGATGACATTTGTAGAGACAAGTTAAGCAGTATAAGACAGCAGTGACTTTCTGTAAGAGGAGAAAATGCACCACTTATTGGTGGTATTAGGTCTGGGCAATAAATAGAAAGTACATGACAGAGTTTACACTGATTCCAGACCTCTGCTTGTTGGGTGTGCAGTTATTACCTGTTGGCTTAAATATTTACTGTGGACCAACGCATTCGTGCCTGCGCTACCTGAGATTTACTGGCTATGCTGGCTGCTGTCAAGATTATCAAGGGTGATATATAGCAGGATGGAAGCTCAGTGTTCTACTATGTTTAAAGTATATGCAATGTATTTTCACAAAGTCTCAGTGCAAAAAATATGGCCTTTCTTATGTTAGTAGAAATCTGCCCTAATATTGTTTTTAGTCTGTGCAGTTGAGGCTGTGGAAGGCTTTTTTAAATGAACATATAGTAGTAGGTCTATATTGTAAATTACATTCAATACAAACTATTTACCACAAATTACGACATAAGTTTTTGACAGTCATACAAATGCTCATTTATTGATTTTTATTCAAAGGGAGTTTGGCATTTAACTTTTATTAAAGGATGAAGTAGTCCATGGCTGCGTGTTTACCAGCATCACTTTACAATAGGTTCCTAAATTAGGAAAATATTAACAGCTGCTATTGCATTCACTTATTTGACAAATATAAATATGGATTTGTTTTCTTACAAACTCATAATTAAACGGCAAGCAATTTTAGGTCTTACAAATGGACAATAGATGGTCCATTTAATTATGGCTTGTGGTTAACAAGATAAACAGGCCACTGGTATTCAGTAAAACCATTTACAATATGAAGGTAAGTTTAAATAATAAATATTAGTTTTAAACCCATGCTGCTTTAGATACGCAGTAGGACCTGCTATTGTTTGTTTTCGACAGGTACTAAGCTAATAATCACGATATACTACCGTGATTTGGATTACTGTTTTTTTTCCCCTTATCCTACAGTTTTTTTTATTTATTTTTAAACAAAATGTAAAACTTTGTAGGGAATTTGAACAAAGAAATTACAACTTGATGGGTTACAAAAATGTAAAGCAATGATGGTTCAAATGTTCTTTTACAGCCTCTAAATTACAGATTCGCCTTTCCTTAGTGAAGTTACAATACTGTTTTAGTCGGTCCTGGCTGTGTGCCAGAGCTGGATTTCCTAAAGGGTAGCACATGAATTTATGAATATGAGAGAGCCGAGGTTAAGCTCATGAAACTTAGTTCAATTTCATTTACATTCTTCATGCACAGCTGCAGATAATTTATTAAAGCTAATTTCTTCAAATAAATGAGGACATTTCACTGTGGCTATTTATGCTGCTTTGCAAATTAGACCTATGTTATCTCTTGGCACATTATAATAAAGCAGTATCTCAACATGTTAGAATACAGAGTGCATAAAGTCACACATATATTACTCATTTAAAAATTGCACTGTTGATAAAGGGTCTGATCTTACACTTCCTTTTCATGAGTCAAGTCAATGTCAAGTGGCTTTTATTGTAATTTAACCATTACGCTTATACAGTAGACAGTGAAACTAAAAAACTTTCGCCCAATAAAGGACAAAAAAATAAAGGCACAGTAAAAATGGTGCAGATGATGAGTACATAGTTCTAGTGTGAATTCAATGTTACAAAACAATTGTAACGATAAACATGATAGATGTGAGCGTAACATAGTAGCCATGAAGCAAGGTTGAAGATATCAGTGAGAACATTCACTAGCTGGTCTGCACATCCCCAAAACACTCTGAATATTGCCTGGTCAGCTGTGGTAAAATACAGCAGGTAAAATAGTCTTCAGAGCAGGCGACCCAAAGACCAGTGATTGCCAAACTTTCCCAGGTCATCAGATAGGCATCATGCACATGCTCAGAGAATCCACAAAACAAATGCACAAGACACACAGGGCAGGGCATCCAGATCATCACAATCTATACGACAACACCACCTGCCAGTGACAGCAGCTGGTCATTTGGAAAAAGGATGGTCTTCCTCACCGCCACATCATTCTGTTTTTCTGAGTATAGAAGCTACTCAGAAACTGGGAGACTGGCATCACTGTCACTGTCACTCTCACAGGCAAGTGGTGTTGACCTATAATTTGTAATGACCTGGATGACCTGGTGTGTCTTTGGTGTTCTGTGAAAGTTTGGGAATCACTGGGTTTTGGGTCGCCTGCTCTGAATACGGTGTCTTGGGACTTCAGCAGTGCATGCACCTCTGTACTTATTCACAGGTTCTGGTTGCAGCATGTGGTGATGATGGTGGAGACAGTAATACATGCATTTGCCAATGTAACTTATTACTGATGTAATATAATCCTCTAAGTTGGTGAAGTTGCTTTTAGTTGCAGCTTCCCAAAACATTAGCCGGTCAGTGTGTGCAAAACAGTCCTAAAGTCTTGCCATGACTCATATTTCTGTTTTATAGTTAAACCTGATAAAGCTGTAAAGTCTTTAAGTCTATAGGTTGGTGGGAAAGATGAGGAGAAAGGACTGCCAAATTAGCCATAAGCTGATTAGGGTTAGGGCGCTGGCGTTTGTAAGCCTTCTGCGGTCGCCGGCACTACACAAATGGCCCTTCTAGTTTCACTGTTTACTGTACTCAGATCAAGCCATTTTTATTCAATCCAATCCAAAAACAGAGAGGGGGCGGGGGGGGGGGGTTGCAGGTAGACAGGCAAACAGATCGACAGACAGAAATAAAGAGAGCAAAGGAGAGCAGACAACAACAACTCACTTTAAAGTGTCAGACAGTGGTTAAAAACTCCCACTACTAGTGAACCACAGGCAATAAAAACATGTAGATGGAAACAGCACTGCAATGGCTTGGATCTCACTTTGGACTTGCCATGAACCCAGAAGATTAGACCCAGGCTATAGAATTCTGATTATGTCAGACTAAGGAGGGGCCCTGACTGTCTCTTACTCAGTTTGGACTTAATATGGATAAGGAATATGCGGTTTTACTCTGTTTCAGGTAATTAAAAGAATGGAAAAAAAAAAAAACACAACTGAAATACACTGGCAAATGTCTGTATATTTAAAGAATGGCATGCAACAAATGCATCAAAAGCAAATAAAAACTTTTTTTTTTCATTTAGTACAGTATTAAAGGTCAAGGTAGGGCAGGACTACAGAGTATTCCACCACAAATTTAAGAACTCTGATTTTGTCAAACTAAGATGCCTAGGAGGCCACTGAAGAGAAATTAGCCCATCACTCATCTATTAAATATAATAAATCGTGGAGCTTTCTCTTGGTAAGAAGCATCTGGAATGGGATGGGGCTAGGCTATACTGCAGGAGAAAAATAAAGAAGCAAGTTAATCTAACAAAATATTATTAAAGGGCTAATTTCCTACGAGGTGCCAGAGATGCAGACAACCTGGAGACGGAAGGTGTGAAGTGTCAAAAGTTCAGGATATGCGTGTGTATATTCACAAGAGATGTTTGCCTTCTCAGGCCACTTTTCTAATTATATATCAAGCACTGGGAAAAGGATATTTAGAACCAGTCAATAGCTGGTGACAGGGTTCTTTATTAATCTATACACTCTCTGTATGGTCAAAATTAGATACGCTCTCATTTCTGACATTTGAACCTGGTGCTATTGAGACTGTGTTATTGATGACAACATGGATTACCTGTAAAAATTAAGTTTGCAGAGGCTGAACTCAAATATAACACAGAGAATGTGTTACATTTGGAGAAAACAGGATTAAGGCTAGCTTGGATTTAGCTAAAACTCAATCTTAGATAAGTAGGAACGCCAGGGCCACCTCTCGCAGTAAATACATTGCAAACCTTTGATGGGTATTAGCTGTACTTAATAGATAATACATTCTATGAGCATATCATACATGTGTGGTGGTCTGAGATAACATCTTGGATGTTGCTGTGGCTGTTAAATTGCCTAAAATAAATAAATAAATAAATAAATAAATAAATAAATAAATAAATGTATAAACCAATAAATCTGGTTGTTACCAAAATTAAGTTGCAATAATATATGCTGACAATTCTGTCTGCCATAGTTGACTAAAATAAAATAGTTGCAGATACTTGTTTGTTGTTTTCTTGCATAGTTTGAATTAATTTTTTACTTTGATCAAATCAATGGACACCTACCGTGTGTGCCATGGTGTCCGGCTTCACATACAGAACAGATCTCAGATGTTAAGCGATCACACAATGGTAAGTTTTTTTTTTTTTTTTGTGTGTGTGTGTGTGTGTTTTTTTTGGATATGGCTTGTTGTTTGACAAAAAAATATATGTGCATTTAATTGCACCAGCATCAGGTTTCCTGGTGGAATAGTGGCTATCATTCAGCAACCTCACTGTTGTCATCTGTATTTGATTCCCAGTCAAGGCATGAGCTTAGTTGCTGGGGAAAAACAACAACAAAAACAACAGCATCAACATTTGAACTATTTTAAAAGTATGAGCTAAAAATAAATGCTATTAATAAATGTTGTTTTCATGTTTAATAAAGGTTGTCATATTTGCAACACTGTGTTTGGGTTAGTCATTCAACTTTGTTCCAATATTATTAATGATGCCAAATGAACATTGCCACAACATTTTGACAGCAAAAAAAATTTCCTCTGAGATACCATAATACTGTATCTGTATCCATGTAAAGCAGTGTGTAGCCTAGGCAGTGGAATCAGATGTAGAAATCTCTCAACTTTGGGTATGGTAGTAGTATTTATTTGGCATAGCAAAATAAAGTTTTTTTTTTTTTCAAAGTTATTGGCTGTTTGTGAGCAGGGGCGTTGAGGTGTGGGAAGTGGCATATGCTTAACAGCTGGCAGAGTATGCAGTTCTTTGGCATGAGTACACAATGAACAAGATGAGATTAACCTGTTGATGTTACAAAGCATATTGGATCACCAGTATGTTTCCTGGACAAGCTGAGAAGTCTTGTGAGTGCCAAGGTGCATAGTGGCTGGGGAAGTGTGGGCCCACGTGATTAATCAGTCTTGGAAAGCCCAAGTCTGCTTTCTTGCTACTTTCTTGCTTTGAAAATGTTGGAGCACTCTTCAGATCCCAGGAGTTTGCTTCTACAAATCATGCCATTGGCAGTTTACTCTTGTTTTGAGGGTTCTTTGAGTGATACTGGATGCAAGACATTGAATCGGCTTTGTGAATGTTACGAAGGTGTGACATTCTCATTCCAGTCAGTGCTTCTATTACTATAATACTATTTTAACAGTGAGTAGCTCTCTGTTGCCCACATCATAGCTGTACACAGCTGGGGTCAGTTTTTCAAGAAAAGAATGTAACTGGGTGGAGCTTGGGACTATCTCCAAACCTTTTTAAAAGTACAATTTCCACTGCATTTTCTGAGGTGTTGACCTTCACAACAAAAGGTGGTTGTAGTGTCAGATGGAGCTCTTTGATGATGCTGTGGTTGATTAAACTGCCAGAAGCACCATAGTCAGTCAGTGCTGTAGGCAGTGTGAAATAATAGAATGATGACACACTGGATTTGAATGATGTCTATAGCGTCTTCTCTCCTTGGGCAGCTAACTTGATGCCAGCTTGATGTTGGCATTCTCTGTCCATGAGACGGCAAAGTATTTGATTGGATCAAGCAAAATACTAGTCAAACAAACTTTAATAAAGGCACTCAAAACAAAAAGGTGGATCTGAACTGATAATGAGAGACAGACAGGGGTCATGCACTCTCCAAACAACATCAAGCAGACTAGAGGATAGTCAAAACTGTGAAACCAGAAACAGAATCAAAAACAAGAATAGAGATATCAGCACAGGAATAAAGTCCTGGCTTAGACTGGATGATAAACAACAGAGAGTGTAGACTTTGTGTTGGTAAGGGGGTGGGGATGCACTGAATGTGTGTAATTAAGTCTAATAGTTCACAAACAGTAGCCAAGTGAACTGGAATGAGTATGCTAGAAGTTGGAGTTCTAGGTATGCTTGTAGGCCATGCAGAATTCTGGCAACTGTAGTTAGTGGCTGATTCCAAAGAATCAATGACAAAAAAAAAAAAGAAAAAAAAAAAGATTTGTTTATTCAAGTTAAAGTGTCTTGGAATGGAATTTATATATGCAAATTTTCCACTTTTAGGGGTTAACCTAAACCGGAACTGCATTTGGTAACTGTGTTTGGTATCAGTACCTCAAAAAACACATATTTGTAGAAAATCTTTTTTTTATTTTTCTGTAACTTCATCATTTATATTTCGTATAAACTTTTAATGCCCTAGATGGGTGTGGAACTAGCATTGCAGCATTCAAATAAAAACAATAAAATTAATAATAATAATGAAAAATCACAAAAGTCTAAAGAAATGGAAAGTCTTGAAATTTTTATCATTTTAAATTTCCAAGTACAGTCCAAAAACATGCAGCTTAGGTTAATTGATGTTCATTGTGTGTGAGTGAGTATATTAGTGTGTGCGTGCTAGTGCTCTGTTATGGACTGGCACCCCGTCCAGGGTGTATCCTGCCTTGTGCCCTGAGGATATTGGGATAAGATCCAGGCCTCATGCAACCCTGTACAGGATAAGTAGTATAGATAATAAGTAAGAATGAGGCAGTGAGTGAGTGAATTTCCAAACATTCAATGAGTGCCTTATAAAGGGTTAAAACAGTTACTGAGTTATAAATGTAGTTTAAATTTTTGTAGACAGATATTTTTGAATTATCTATTTTTACAGGCCAATCCACATTTTTATGAGCATATACAGTAATATTTACACAATATAGACTTATTCCTAACAAATTGTAGAAATGGTACACTTTGCATAAAGCTGGCCACCAGTAAAAAAATAAAAAAAAACATTATAGCTGCAATATTTGTTATAGTATATTGTTAATGGACAGTATAGACACCCATTTCCTGATAAACAATCTAGAACTCTAAAGCCAAATCTTTTCTTCTTCTTCTTCTTTTTCTGTTGACTGTATACCGTGGCAAAATCATATGCTGGGTTTTATGAGTGTTTGCTTTAAAATCTTTAAACACACCTATTGTATTGCATTTGGAAGGTTACTTTAAGGTCAGCAAGTCAAACTGAGTGGCAACCATTTTCACTGGGTTTAACTAAGGGACAATGAAAGTGTTCCTGTAGAGGATCTGCAGATAAGGCCTGCTCTGACATGGACAAAATAGACAACCACACCTACTAACACCTGCAGTGGCAGATGAGGAGAAGATAAGACTAAAGATATACTGCCATCTGATCAGAAGGTGCCGACGGCAAGTGCTGCTGGAGCACACCTCTAAGCCTGTACATACAGAGGAATCTGAGATACAGAAAACCAGATTTATTTACACCTTATGAGACTGTACAGGCAACATTCGAAACTTTTACTTATTTGTATATGTCTTAGCTTTCCAGTCAGTGTAAAGTGATTTTAAATGATATTATATTATTATTATATTATATTACATGTACAGTGAGTTGCCTAATTCTAGTTACACCAGACAAACTAGACAACACTTCCCAAAATGTGTGCTTAAAGTTCATTTTATTAAGTACAAGTATATTTCCCAAGTACTTTTTATTGAGTATGTATACTACATATAAATATAATTATAGTAATCTGGTAATACAATGAGTTTCAATACTTCCTGGAGCTGAATTGGCCTACTTTTTAGTTTATACTTTGAATTATACTTTAAGTATAAGAGTAGTAAACTTTACGTTCACTACTAGTTCACATTTAATTTTTATTTTGTACTGCATCTTTACTGTGAAGTATAATAAAAGTTAAGTGTTATGGCTGTGTTGGTCAGAGGATGAGATCGTTCTCCTGCTTAGACCCATTTCGGAGGAGACAGATGGCACACATGATGTCGCATTCACTTTCGTGTTCAGGTTTGTTTAACTTCCATATCTGATTCGTTCCATCGGCACAGTTCCCGAGCACGGAATGCTTGTGTTCCCACTGATCAAAATCAAACAGACTTTAGGGTCATATGCACTCAGAAACTATCCTGTGGCCATAATACAAAAACACTCTTAGTAAATTTCTAGTTCAGCAGTTTTAGATTGTGAGTATACTTGTAAACTTTATTTAAGAAACCTTAAGATCATAATCTTATATGCTTTTATATTATTTTTGCTCTTTTAAATAGAGTACTAGATTGCTCAGGTATAACTTCCTATAGTTAAATATACGTTTATGTAGATATAAAGCTAACTATTAAACATTGTCAATGTATTACACATATTTACACTTATTTTCTTTATAAAGGCTTAACTTTGGGTTGCTTGTTTGGAGGAAATTCATGTTTATTCTGACAAAACAGTGACATAATGTAAGAGCTGCTTTGCTCAAGATCATCTGCTCGTTTCAACTTCTCTTCCAGGGGCAGATCGTACAAAAGGGGTGAAAAATATATTTATATATTTATCACTAAACACACTTTTTAACATACCTGACAAAAACAGAGCCACGAAACTACTTCTAACGAATATGATATAAACCAAAAATAAACCAACATGTGGCTATTAGCTTAAATGATCAGAACTTTTCAGGTCCCTACTCCCACCATGAATAAACAAATAGCAACAGTAACAAACAACAAAGCACATTTTGATGATTGAGAAGAAATAAAATAAACATATTACGACTGAAAAAGATAAGATGGATATAGATAATAAATTAGATGCAACCCGCCTTTCCCACACAAGGATTGCATAAAAGAAGAGGAGGAAGTACATCCACATGATTTATAAGTAACACGGTAGAAGAAGTGAACAAGGAGGATCTTAACTGTGAATTTGAAAAGGAGAAGAACAGGTATTTCGAGAAATACAAACAGTCAGGTACACTAAAACAAATTGTGTGTAATTATAATAAACAAAGACAAAAAAAATGATTATTTACAACCTGCGTTACACTGATACCAAAATATAATAACCAACACTGCCATTTAAAACAAAAAGAACAAAAACACACAGTATGAACACAGTTATGCATCTTTTCCTAGCACACGTTCCCCATTTGAGTCAACTTTCCATGAATATACTTCAATAAAGCACTCTGCAAACAGACAACACTTTCAGCGATGACCTTCTGTGGCTCCTCCTGCTTGTGGAGGAGGTCGATGATCATCTTCTGGACAACTGTCAAGTCGGCAGTCTTCCACACTGATTGTGAAGTGTATGGAACTAGACTGAGAGATACACAGCATTTATACTGTATGACTAGTGTTTTACTTACACTTATGAGCATAGGCCATACTTATTCAAATAAAAAAGCCTTAAAATATTTCACTTTATGTTTAATAAATCTAGGTGATTTGCAATTTTCGAGTCAAAGTATGGAAAAAAAACACATTTTCCACAATATTCAATTTTTTTTTTATGCACATGTACATAGTAATGGCTTATAGCCAGTATAAAGAATTTTCATTAAAGTCATCCATATGCTTTTCTTGTGGGTTAAAAACACTGTGACAAAAGTGTTTCACTTCCACTCATGTACTATTTACTTTAAACTATTCCACCCCGAATTACAAGACAAGTATACTTGAACTTTACTTTAGGCAAGTACACTTAATTATACTTGTCTTATGTATATGCCAAAATATACTTAAGTATAGACCCAAAGTAAACTTTTCTGTCTATTTGTCAGTTTAAGCCTAGAATACCTAAATATATTATTGTTAATTTCTGATAAATACATAAAAATCTAATTGAAAACATACGTTCTTATTTTTATTTAAAACGAGTATACTATTATTACACTTCAAGATACTTTTTTTGGTGAAGGTACCCTTACCTGATTATCCACTCAAAGATCCTGACACTCAGCTCCACCTCACTTTTACTGAATTCTTCCTGGCATGATATTAATAGTAAAACTGGCAACTAGGCAAACCATCAAACCATTATCATGTTATAATTGAAGGAATTGTACTGGATTGTAATTGTAATTATCTAAATTCAATTAGAATACCATAATTATCAATAACTCTAATGACACATACCTTTGGGGCAGTTGTGGCCCACGCAGTTGGGGCATTGGGTCAGGGGTTTGAGCCCCACCACTGCCAAGTTACCACTGTTCCGTCTTGGAAAATACCCATAACCCTTAATAAGACCTTGCAGGTAAAGTGATCAAATATGATGACCCATAGTGTAAAAGGGACAAATCCCCCATAACAAAAAAGAAAAGAATTTAAGAATACATATTTACTAACATTGGTAAGCACAATTTTAATCCTGATTCCTTCCATGCGTGTGGGATGTGTACAGATGTTTTTCTTTTTAAGAGGCCAACAAAGCAAGCTGTAATCAGTTAGGATTTGTTTCTTATGTAATACACAGTTCAGCTTTCTTGCTCCAGGTAGTGTGATCCTTAGAATTTGGATCAGTAGGCATAAACATACAGTATAAACATATTTCTCCATCTATGCAGGATATTTGTCAACATTTATGACAAAAAAATTGTTCCATTCATGCAAAATCTGTCAATCAACAATTTAAAACCTACTATGCTGAATTTACTGAAAATTAATAAGAAGAAACTGACTTAGCAACATGAAGGCCTGGTGCATGTAAACACAGTAGTCCTTTTGGCTGTGACTAGAGTCAAACCCCAGGGGCAGAAATGCCATAAATTTGAGTACTGAATGTTCTCAAATATTTTTTGCATGTTGTGCATTAATTATTCCACTGTTCTTTGGGTGATGTGAGTTACACACTGACAGTAATAGTTTGATTTCAAACAAATCTGTGGACATTTGATATATGAATATATTTTAATGGTTTACTTTAAATGTGCCTATACATTTATTTAAAATGTAATCTAAAATGTATCTTTAATGTACTAAAATACTTTGAAGTTGCAGTAGTTTTCATTGTCCCATGATCTTTGTTAAATGCAGGTGTTGCAACTTCCAACATGTGACTGGTGTAATATAAATTGAGTGAAAAATAGGGAATACATCTTCAATGCACATTATTATTAATCTGTAATGAGTAATTAATAGAATACACATTATTATATTAATAATGTGTATAATAATAATAATAATAATAATAATAATAATAATAATATTATTAATAATAATAATAATAATAATAATAATAATTATTATTATTATTATTATTATTATTATTATTATAATTATTATTGTTATTATTGTTATTATTATTATTATTAGTAGTAGTAGAATGATTATTATTAATTATAATCATAATAATGGCATAAACTTTAAGCAAGCAGCATGTTTTTTTTTTTTATTTAAAAAAATCATTTGAACCATTTGACAAGGAAAACCACTGAACCCTCAAGAGCGTCATGGCCACCCAAGGCTTATTGATGCACATGGGGAGTGAAAGCTAGCTCATCTCTTCCAATCCTACAGAATAGTCACTGTAGCACAAACTGCTGAAAAGGGTAATACTGACTATGGAGGTACATGACCTCAGACCCAGACCAGTCAGAGTGGCCATGCTGACCCTGTGAACTGAAACAACTACCTATAATGAGCATCATAATTAGACCAGGCAGCAAGATTATAGGATTATAAGATTATTAGGCCTATTTCTATTTTCTATTGGCAGAGAATCAGCATGAGATAGAGCTGTATTGCCAAGTATGTACAAGCAATTTGTTTAGGTGACAGATGCTTTCTAAGATGACAGAATACACAACATGAAAAAAAAAAGTCAACAACAAATGAATATAAAAATAAATATCAGTAGTATTGCACATTGAACATTTAACTGTTCATGAGGTGGATTGCCTGGGGAGAAAAAACTGTTCTTGAGCCTGAATGTCCTGGTGTTTGATGCTCTGTGGTGCCGACCAGACAGCAAAAGTTCAAAGAAGAGGTGACTTGGATGTGGGGGGTCCAAAGTGATATTCTGAACCCTTTTCTTCACTCTGGATCTATACAGTTCTTGAAGGATGGGCAGGGAAACACCAATAATCCTTTCAGCAGTCCAAACTATCCTTTGTACTGTTCTAGTGTCTAATTTTGTAGCTGAGCCAAACCAGACAGTTATTGAAGTACACAGGAGAGATTCAATGACGGTTGAGTAAAACCGCGTGAGCAGCTCCTGTGGAATGTTGAACTTCTTCAGCTGGCGAGGGAAATATAACCTCTGATGGGCCTTTTTAACAATGGAGTCAGTGTAATTGTCCCACTTCAGGTCCTCAGAGATGGTGATGCCCATGAACCAGAATGACTGCCACAGTGCTGTTCATGACAGAGGGCGGGGTTTCTCCTGAAGTCCACAATCATCTCCGCTCTTTTTTGTCTGTTCAGCTCCAAGTTGTTGTGACTGCACCAGACAGCCAGCTGCTCAACCTCGCATCTACAGTATATGCAGACTCGTCACCATCCATGAGGTTGCGAGGGAACCAGACAGGAGCTTGACAGAGGGGTCTGTAGAGGCCACCAGTGTTGATGGCGCGGCTGTTGGACATGAATTTCCCCAGTCTCACTAGATGTTGCCTGCCTGTCAGTATGCTAGCGATCTACTGACACATAGAGCTAGGAACTGGAGTTAGTTTGGTCAGGGTTTTTTTTTTTTGTTGTTGTTATTTTGCTAGTTTGAAGCATTTATTTCTTAAGAGAAGCAAAATTTTCTGTCAATACAAAATTTTTACTATTTGTTTAGAAATAGGGTGATTAATCTTATAATTTGTCTGTTATAAGGTCATATTAAGAAATTATAGATTTGATTAGATTCAAGATATTTTACTTTATGTCAATATGTCAGTTATAAGTGAAGAAATGGAGCTGGAATGCACTATGAAAAAAAAAGCCAGTAGAATAGGTGGGGAATTCTGAGCAGTTCTTCTGAGAAATCTTGTATCTCCTTGTAAATCCTGCATAAACACTGTTGCAGACCAAGAACACCCTTTCTTGGCAATGATATTCAACAAGAAGTGTTATTCAGAAATGGTCAGAGGAACATGACAAAGAGTTGTTGACTTGGTCCCTAAACAAGTCAGACAAACAAGTTCTATCCAAAGAGGGGCTACCTTACAACTTACAGAATTTACAATATGTAAAGGATTTGCTGCTAATACCTTGATTCCAGTCACCACAGCATACCTTCAGAAGTCTTGTGAAGTCAGTATCTTGCAAAGTCAGTGCTGTTTTGGGAGAACATATAGGAGCTAGACAATATTAGGCTAGTGGTTTAAATGTTATTGCTAATCTGTATTTATATGTATTGATATGTAAGAATTTTTCAAAATTGTTAAAATTATTATTAGTATCTTTATAATGCTCCATTCTTAGTGATATTCACAAAAAATACATCAATATTTTAAAACGATAAAACAGAAATTCTCATTTTCATCAGAAGTCAGCACGAAGGGACAGCTGAACAGAAATTCATGCTGTGTTGGTGCTAGTAAAGAGCAGAATCTGCTCATTATCACTCCAATCAAACTTGTTACTATAAAATTTGCATATTTTGGATGGGATATCACATGCAGATTTTTAACCTTAATTAAATTCTAACAAATTAGAATTACGAAAAAAAAGGAATTATGTAAATTCGTTTGGTTTAGTACTTGTTTCATAGTGATTTTGGTACAAATTTCTACATTTCACAGATTGTTGATCTACATGGCGGTGCAATGCTTTTGACAAAAGAATCTTTTTTTGACAGAAATTTGATTGAGCATACATTCGTACACTTGCACTAAATTAAAAAGAAAAAAATAGTATGATGTATATTATATTAATATAATAATAACAATATTATTATATTATAATAATATTATCATATATCAATATATAAGGTATAGCAATACATTTAAAATGTAAAAGTTTTTTCCTTTTCTGTAGCACATACAAGCTTTTTCTGTCTCACCCTTTATATATAATTGAATTTGTTATGAGACAAAAATGTTTTTTTTTTAAATGGTATTTTGCAATTTTTGGTTCAAAATACAAACAACCAATTATTAAAAGACCTTTACATTTTTAAACCTTTTTTTCTTCTTCTCAAAATTAGGCATTTTTCTCTGACTTGTAATTACAATCAAATAAAATTTTAATGCCTGTCTGGCAGTGTAACAGTAGCCTAATAGTTGGCTATACACTGCCCGGCGAAACAAACAAACAAACAAACAAATAAAAACAAAACAAAACAAACAAATAAACAAACAAAAAAAACATACACTTTCATTTGACCGTATTAATGAAATGTGGTGGCCAATTTACAGTATCTGTGAAAATTATTCTTCATTCTCTCAGAACGCCTCTTTCACAATTTGAGTTTTGGAAAATGCCCATACCATCAGAGGGTATGAATCTATCAACACCTACATCTATAAATGGGATAACCTGGTCATTCAGTATATTCAGGTTCCTGTGCCTAGTTCTGACCAACTGAAGCAACCGCAGCTCATAACACTGACTCTAGACGCTTGCACAGGGGGTTCTATACATGATGGGGACAACGCGTCATGCACTTTCCTTGATACCCTGAAGAACACATTGTTCAGAAATAGAGTAAATCTTGACTCAGCTGACCACATGGCCATTTCCATAGCTCCAAAGTCCAATATTTATGCTCCCTAGCAAGTTTTTGTCACATTGTGCATGTATAAAAGCTTTTACTGTGGCTATAAAACATATATAAACATAATGCAATATGGATTATAAAACAATTTTAGATTTTGATGCTACTTCACCAAGTGTTTAAATAATCTCCACTTTTTTATATGCTGATAGTTTAGCACTATTCTTCCAGATCTGAATACAGGACAATAATTTGACCCTTCTGAAGTGGTGTGTTTTTTGTTGGTCAGGCTTTGTATTAGTTAAACAGTGAATTGAGTATCTTGCTGTTTGACTGACAGTGGTGTGTGTGTTTTTCTTTAAGTGTTCTATCATTTTATTAGCTAAAAACAGCTACATAACCTACCAATATGTGTTCACAAACTAAGGGCATGTTTGGAAACCCAACTCAGGATCGAGCACCATGTGAGGCAGGGATGATGATGTAAAAGCTTTGATGATACTTGCTGCACAACTGTTCAATGTTAGTGAAAGGGGTTAAGGTACAAAAAGTTTTATTTAAAGAAAGACATCTTTTTGAATGTAGTAAAAAAATTCCCCCTAGATATGTGTAAGTAATAAAAGGTTAAAGGTCTTGTGAAACTGCTGGTACAAAAAAAAATAGCTACTATAAATAGAGGAGCATCTAATCAAATCAAATGCAAAAAGGCCGAGAAAATCAGGTGTAATAAAATAAATTTGAATATAAATAAAACAAACAAACAAATGAAATTAAAAACATGTAAAGCCACATACAGGAAATAAACTTCCCTTCCCCCAACACCCTAAATAGTGTAGATTCCAGAGATACAGATGACTTATAGTGGAATAATGATCTCTTGTCATGTTTAAACTTTCATATTAATGTGACATGCAATATTCGGTGTAATGTTAATAATGCTGGCATGCAATATTGTAAGACTATTGCAGTACAGTATAGTAAAGTAAAAAAAATCTGTGGAAATCCTAAGCTCATACAGAGGCCCAAATATTTAAATGGTCTTAGCAGGTAAGCTTATAGTCTCAAAACTCTCTTGTAGAAGGTAGTAGTTCTTGAAACTAAAAACCTGATCCATTGCTTAATAAAAAAAGGAAATATATAGTGCATGTTGTGAGTCACTAATATTTAATCAGTCACATAGGCTTCTTAATGAATAGAATTGTAAAAAAAAAATAAAAAAAAGTAATGTTAGCTCACATTAATGCAAATATAACCCCTATTAGTCCATGTTATATAGTCCATGTTTTCAGGTAGCGGACACAGTATGCGCTTTGACTTTCATGCACTATGATCTTTACCTGTTTTCTATAAGGAGTAGATTATTGAGAATGTAAGAGAGCTTTAAAAGTCAGGAGAAACAGAGTTTATTCATTATACCAACAAACTTTGGTAATTTAGCAGTGTTCACATTTGGAAATACATTTAGTCAATGTTTATGGGCAGGGATTCTCAGCCTCCAATTTGGGAACCAACTGAACTGCACAGCGTTCCAACATTTACTAACTGCCAACGCACCTGATCCAGCTGATGAACAGCTTAATAATTAGCTGAATCACAGTTAGGAAATCCTCATGCCAAGGCAGTTGGTCCCCAGAACTGGTTGAGAAGCCCTGGTTCTGGGCATATTACAAATAAATAGCACACATTTGCTGATATACATCTAAGCTGAAAAGGGGGATATATTTAATTATTAAATGTTACACGTGTGAGCCGTGATAATAATGCTTGAACTACTTAATGTGGTATTCTCCTTTTTAAATAAAGCTTTTCAGTTACTTAAGTACCTTCAAGAGCATGGTTTAGTTAAATAAATAGAATGTTCTGCATTTGAACATGCACAGCTGATTTGTTCTGGAACATATATTTACACAAGGATAGAGCTTTTGCTGTCTGTCTCTTACTGTCTTTCAAACTATAACACGCTGAAGCACAACACACATACAGAGAGGTGACTACATCAAACGCTTACTCTCTCACTCACTCACTCACTCACTCACTCTCTCTCACACACACACACACGCACACGCATGTACACTGTCACTATACATTCCTCTTCCCTCTACAAATTCTAACTCCACTTTCATAGCTAAATCTATTAAAGTGATAAAAATGCAATGCTGAACATAAAAAAAAAAAATAAAAAAAAACGAGAGAGTCCAAACATCACATTTAAACATCTCAACAACACAAGATTTTTTCAGGTATTTTCTAAAGATTTTCTTTTTCAATGCCATGTTCACAAAGAATATGACTTCATGCATTGTGAGATTTATGTCTTGATCTTCAGCCTTCCATGGCAGGATGCTGTGGACTGAGGTTTCTGGCTTCAGGGCTTTCAATTGTGGATCTTTTCTACCATAGGTGGATGTTGACAAGTCGTGCTACTTCTGTGAAAGCATTGTACAAACATTTCTAAAAAAAGACTGTCAGCCTCAGAGAAGCAGCTGTCCTGAGCTGCATTTTTCACAACTGAATATCAAGAACACTTGTTTTTAAGTTCTTCTATGTTCATATTCTGGGCTTTTTTTTTTTTTTGGCCCGTTATCCATAATAGAGGTCTTTGCTGAGAGTTCTTGGTTCCGAGGCATGTAATAAAGGGAGCAGTGGGTTGCAGTAAGTCAAACCACATTTGGTTTTCTTTGTCTATACTGGCTTTCATGATGCAAAATAAGAGCTCTGCATGGAGTAAAGTCGGTCAATAGGGTTTCCGACACGTGCCTGCAGTGAGCCTGCCTCTGAAGAAGCCATGAAGCAGTCGCTTAGGCTGGTCAAGGAGGTGTCACTGTCAATGTCATGAAATATAGAGTCGTTTCCTGTGGAAAATGACAAGAGGTTAACTGATGGTGTTTAATAAATTCAAGCATGATTAAATAATGCTCTAAATCTTTTCAATGGTTAATTATACACTTTTCTCTTTTGCTTTGTTCTATATTATGATGAGCACTCTTCATCAATTCATTGAATACTGTAATCGTCATGAAAAAACTAATTCAGATACTATTCAAATGCATTTAAACAAAACGGAATCAAACACACACGGTTATGTCGGCTTCTGCGCTAATCTTCTGTTTTTGCCATTTTCCTTGTGGGCACAGTTAGGCTTAATACTCAGTTCCAATCTTAATGACACCATTACACAAGACAGTGACAGGTTGATGGGCTATGGTTTTTTAATGAGCTGGCAATGCTGCCTGTTTCCTGCTGTAACGTCATAAACCCTGAGCTGGAGTGTGATGAAACTGGGGATTGGGGCCCTGCCATTAAAGGGAATGGATGACAAGGCACCTGGGACCTCTTCATTGCCTAACTGTGACCAAACATACATAAGCAACACTCATCATGGAGTTAATAATATCGAGAATATTGGCCATAAAAAAATTACAGGAAGTTTTCTCTGGTATTATGAGCTTTTATCTATGTTGACAAAAACATGCACACAATTTTACAATTATTGTCCAAAATATCTGTGTTTTTTATTGAATGATGTTATGCAAATTAATCTCTACTTTTGGTCTACATAACTACACAGTCAGCCATAATGATTAATCAGTGTAGTCCTTACATGACCATAACATGACACAATGCATAATAGCACATATTATCCCTCACTCATAGATGAAATTATTGTTGGAGTGGGAGCTGGGGAAGATGGGCTATTGTAGGGCAAACAAGTTGCAGTAGCTTCATTTTATTACACAATTTAAAAATTAACTGGACTGCAAATGCAAATTAGCAGGGCTTATGCTGTTATGTGTGTGCAATTAATTTTTAGTAGTAGTATGTTAAATCTTTTGGATTTCAAAAATACCTAAGTTAAAGTAAACTTCCATGCTTTTGTTGCATATATTCTGAACCATGCCACGCTACGCTCTAAACACATTGAGTACTACTAACCATATGGATTCATGTGGTCACCAGGCATCTGAGGTGGGGTAAGGCCCTGCTGGAAGGCATCAGCAGTGTATCCATTTTCCATGGCAACCATCTGCTGCTGTGCAGAGGCCAGTGGTGTGTATGAGTTTATCATGTTCTCCATCCTATTGGACATCACCTCTGGAAGCAGATAGGAAAACAGCATAAGAATGTGTAGGTACTCTTTAAAAAGAGAGAGAGAGAGAGAGAGAGAGAGAGAGAGAGAGAGAGAGAGAGAGAATGATGGCCAGTTACTGTAGATAATACAAAACATTTATTGTTGTTTATTGTGTAATGTGGTTGTCAGGACAGAGATTTTCAACAGACTCATGTATAATGTTAGTATCTGCCCTCAAAATCAAGCTGAGCTCCATGAAACACTTCCAAACAAGAAACATGCTTTACTGAATTACAACAAGATTCTCCCAGACAAATCCAAATGAGAAATTCTCCATGAATCCCTCTAAGAGCTAAGGGCTAGGAGTCTTGTGGCTTTCAGACAAATGCCCACCATCTCAGATCTTTTCTTTAGAGGGGTGAGCTCCTTCAAGAATATCTGAAATTCATTTGCAAAGATCACCACAATGTTCCATTACATCTTTCTTAAGTATTGGTGCAAGCGTATTTGATGTTGAAGCAGGATGTGTATAGGAACATATATATGAGGGCCCTTTACATTGTACTGCAAGGATAGTGGTTTCATAAGTACTATGAATGTTATATTAAGCAGGCTACTGTCCCGAATGACCAGGTCAGCTCCAACACAAAGCAAAATTGTTCATGTTCCACTATGTCTCTGAGAAAATAGTATTACTTAATGTACTTTAGGCACAGCGTATTGACCAATAACAAAAGTGGCAGAAGTGACAGAGAGGTCAAGCAGTCTGCAGGACATCAAAGAACTGCTGAATGACATATCTGTCACAGTTTGAAAAAGTGGAACTATGAACTTGGATGTGTGGATATGATGACTCTACAGTTGTGATGCTTGACAGCAATCTAGCAATGTGCCCTTTTTTATTATTATTTTTATTTATTTTTTTTACAGCCAAGTTTGTAATAAAGCCTCATAACTGGATGTACCATGAGGATAGTCTAACACTGGTCTATAAAATAAAAGTATTATTACTCTTGGTTTATAGCTGAAGATGATTCAATGATCTCCAGATTATGAGTTTCCAGCAGAGAAGGTACAAGGGGGTCTGCTCAGCAGTAAAATGTCAATATTAGCTTTGGGATTTCCCCAAAGTAAAGAGAGAGAGAACTGTTCTCATGTTGTACAACAGAAATGCACGCTTCTTACCTTGTTTCTCTAGGGATCTTAAATCTAAATTTACTTTATGCTGATGCCTTTAATTATGTTTTGCTTTAGAGTAAAAAATGTTTGCCAACATGACCAGCGCGCTTGGATTTATTCTTTCTGCATTTCAACGTAATTATTCACATGTATTTATGAAATTTCAGTGTCATAGCCCAGTTGTCACACTGTTAACATAAAATTTGTCTGACTCTCTCCTAAAGTCTGACTCTCTGTAATTCTGCAAACATGGAGTTGTGAAATTTTTTTTTACATTAACAATGGTGTAGCAAAGAGAGAGAGCGAGAGAGAGAGAGAGAGAGAGAGAGAGAGAGAGAGAGAGAGAGAGAGAGTGCAGTAAGTGAGCAAAGGCTCTTTTACCAATGTAACAGTAGGTATGCATACTGCTATATCTCTTCCAGGTTTTTAAAGGATTCAACGATAAAGCCAGTGGGTTTACATGCACTGAATATGGGAGTACAATGACAATGTGTCAATGTATTTCCAGGTTCCAGGACTTAATATAGAGTATAAGAGTCAATGTGTGATTCTTGACCTAAAATGAGTTGCCATAGTAATGTAAGGACAGCAAGATGTTTAACAGTACTAAAGCAACCAGTGTCATTATCAGAAATAGATACTAGCTTGTCCTCAATGCTTGACTGAATAGAAACATGAGATGCCATTTTGGCAAAAAGGGGATGCAAGGTTATTTTCAGTTGAGGGGGAAGAAGGTGGGTGGATGGGTCAAGATACAGGCAAATTTAATGTACTTGCATTGTAAGTGAATCCCCCACCTCCACAGACACTCCTGAATACCCGTAGTTACCCTATTGGTCTGAGATGTTGGTGGAGGCATGACCAGTCAGATACCAATGAGGACCATCCAATCACTTGGAAAAATTCTTTTTTTTTTTTTTTTTTCATACAAACAAATTTACCAAGAGGTTCATTTTGGGACATTGTACCTTGGCCCAGCCTTTGGGAGTTCTGCTGCTCCTGTTGCTGCTGCTGTCTTCGGGCCAACTTCTTCATCTGAAAAAACACAGATAAAGGCACAATCAGAACACTTCGGGACATCCCAAACGTTTTTTTTTTTGTCTTTTCCAACTTGAAAAAATTTGATGCTCCTTGTTGTTCACCTCTACTTGAACTACATAGCCGTCTATCTGAATACATTATATTATCCTGGGGCTTTTGAAGATAGCATCAGAGCTAGAAGGTGGTTTCAGACACTAACATAAGAATGCGATGGATGTTAGTGCATCACTCTTTCCCTTGCAGGGAGTTTTTTGTGGAATGCAATGAGAGGTTAAGCCCGAGGCAGATTACAGCTGAGATTTGCTGTCTATATCCCCACTAGCACTCTCCCTTTTGGCAGTACCTTTGGAGTGCTTTGCTTTAGTGATGTGGTTGGAGACTTACTCGTAGATTGTGGTATTATCTGGTCTCAGGCTATGCATCACTGAGTTCATGTAGGTAGTACATTGTAAAATGAATGGGCGGAGTTCATACAAAGAGAGCTCACCTTTGCTCTCTGGTTCTGGAACCACACTTGAACCACCCGGACACTCAGGCCTGTTTCAGCAGCCAGGGTTTCTCTCACCTGCATATAAAGACATCAACATGACAAATCCTTAAATATCTCAAAGGATGTTATTTTTGGTTAAGATGACAATATGACTCATCATGTTTTGTTCGTCTTTTAAATGGATATCCCACTGATCCTGGTTATCTTTTAAACACTTATAACTGTAACTATAAAACTGGTAATTTAAATATATACGTGCTGATGTGTACAAGTATACTGACCCAAAACCATTCTGCTGTGTATTAGAGTAACTATCACAGAGCTCATCAGTCTTCAATCAATGCACTGTGCTTACTGATTTGTCTCCTCTCTTTGTGCTAAATGAACCTTTTGTTAGTGGGCAGGGCATAACATTCTCTCTCTCTCTCTCTCTCTCTCTCTCTCTCTCTCTCTCTCTCTCGCTCTCTCTCTCTCTCTCTCTTTCATTTCATATGCATGGAGTTTGGATGTTCTTACTGTGTTTGGTAGGTTTCCTCTGGGTACTCAGGTTTTCTCTCATAGACCAAAGACATGCGGATTAGGTTAATTGGCATTCCCAAATTGCCCGTAATGTGTGAATGCGGGTATGAATGTTGACCAGAGGTCCTACCACCCACAGTCGTAAAAATAAGAATAAATACAATGGTCACAAATGGTCATCTACACGCTTTTGTTGTTGTATTGCAATTTTACCAATGATTGCATTAGAAAAAAAAAGTAACCCCAGAACAAGGTTGCAAATATGACCTCTGAACCACAAGAAGGGTTTGGTTACCATCAACCAAAGGAAGGTTGTTTAACCTTCCAATGTACACTACCAGTAAAAGGTTTGGACATACCTTCTCTTTTAGTGGACTTTCCTATTTTTTTTATTCCTATTATTTTCCACATTGTACATTAATACTGAAGATATTCATAAGCTACCCATTTCATAAGCTATGAAAGAACGCTTATGGAATTACATAGTAAACAAAAAGTGTTAAAGAACCTAGAATATGTGTTATATTTTAGATTGCATGAAGTAGCTACATTTGCTTCTTGGTGTTTACGCAGCAAACATATTTCAACATTCACTGTTCAGAAGAGACTGCATGAGTCAGGACCTCATGGTCGAATTGGAGCAAATAAACCATTACTTCAGAAGAACAACAAGCAGAAGATACCGCCTGGGCCAAAAAACACGAGGACTGGACATTAGATTAGTGGAAAACTGTCCTTTGGTCTCATTAGCCCAAATTTGACTTTTTTATTTTTTATTTTAACCACTATGCCTTTGTGAGACATAGAGAGGGTGAACAGATGTATCCTGAATAGGGCGTTCCTACTATAAAGCAACGAGGAGGAGGTACTGTATGATGGTGTAGGGATGTAAGTGCTATTTGTCCAAGAAAGAGTGTTATGGAGTACCGAATCAGATTACCTGGCCTCCACAATCACCCAGTCCTAATCCAGTTGAGATGGTTTGGGATAAGATGGACCAGAGAGTGAAGGAAAAGCATCCAATAAGTACTACACATCTCTGGGAACTCCTTCAAAATGAGGCTGACTGAGAGAATGCCAAAAGTGTGCAAAGGTGTAATAAAAGCAAATGTGGCTACTTTGATGAATTGAAAATATAAAATATATTCTGGGTTATTCAACACATTTTTGTTGGAACCACAATTTAATTATTTGTTCTGTTGTTATTTCATGTCTTCATGTCTTTCATGTCTTCAGTATTAATATACAGTGTTGAAAAGAAAAATAATGAAAAATAAATGCATTAGAAGGTGTGTCTGTATTAGTCAAATACAACCTCAGACAAAAACCAACATACAACTTTTTCACCATGCCTTTATTTATTTAAGAGAAACAAAGCAGAAAAAAACATGTGGGCAATAGTAAGTACCCCCTTACTACTACCACAGGATTTAGGATGGCAAGATACAGCTAGATGCTGATAATCATCAGCCCTTGAATAATAATCTTCAAGTTTTGGGAGTTGGCTGTCTAAAGCATTCAGGTGTGTGTTAACACAATGCAAAAAGGCAATAGAAACAAATGGTTGCGGAACATCAATCTGTAAAGGGTTATAAAACCATTTGCAAACCAACATTTTCACTGTTCAACATTTTACACTGAGAAAGATTATTCACAAGTGGAAAGCATACAACACAGTTGGCAAGCTTCCCAGGAGTGGACATCCCAGCACATTCACCGCAAGGTCAGCCCTCGCAATGCTAATAAACATATAAAAAACCCAAGATGTACATCAGGATCTATCCCACAAAGCTACATCTCAGACACTACAGGCCTCACTGAGCATGTTAAATGTTAAAGTTTATGAAAGCACAATTAGAAGAAGACTGAACAAGTATAGTTTGTTTGGAGGGGTTGCCAGGAGAAAGCCTCGTCTGTCCATAAAGAACACGGAAGCATGACTGTGGTTTTGCAAAACTCCACTGAACAAACCACAAAACTTCTGAAACAATGTCCTATTTAAAAATGAGACAAAGTGGAGTTGTTTGGCCTTAATGCCCAGAACCATATTTGCCAAAAAGCAAAAGCAGAAACACCTCATACCCACTGTCAATGACTGCAGTGGAGGGGTGATGATTTGGGCTTGTTTTGCTGCCACAGGACCTCCTTGCAGTCATTGTGTTGACCGTACATTCCTCTGTATACCAGAGTGTTCTATAGGCAGCTAAAATGTGGTTGAAAATGCGACAGGCAACATGACAATGATCCAAAGTATACTAGAAAAATGGCAAAAAAATAAAAGAATGAAGGGTTTTGGAATGATCTAGTTAAAGTCCAGACCTCATCCCAACTAAAATGCTGTGATGGGACCTTAAGAGAGCTGTGCATAAGCAAATGCTCAAAACCTCAATGAACTGAAGCAATATTTTAATGAAAAATGAGCCAAAATTCCTTCACAATGATGTAAGAGAATGATAGTCATACAGGAAATAATTACTTTAAGTTATTGCTGCTAAAGGTGGTACACACGCTAATGAATAATGGGGGTACTTTGTATTGTCTCCCAAATCTTCCTCCACATATTGACTCACTGAGGTTCTACAGTAGGTTATCAACAGAATATTTTTTTATTGCCATTATAACAATGCGGTATAATAACTATTGCAATGAAGTTTGACCAACTGTATTTTTGTGGCATAATTTGTTTGACAAAACCATATGGGTTTATTCACTAGCATCAGGAGTAGATTCCATGGTGGACTACTGGCTAGTATTCAGTACTCCATGGGTGGGGTTCTATTCCCCCTTTATAAAGAAAAAAAATATGCTGAGTATACCATATTTTTTAAACTAGCACTATAATAATGTATTTCATTTCTGTAAGGAGCACATTGCCTAAAGATTTCCTTTGGTGAGATTATTTGGTTCAAAAATCCAAAAACATTTTCCATGATTTGTATCCATATAGAAAGCATTTCTAAACGCAGTTGTTTATGCCAAGCGCAGTGGCTCACCTTCCGGCAGGGTTTAGAGGACACCTCAAATGAAGCTTTGAAGGCTCTTCTCTGCTGAGTGGTGAGGATGGTACGTGGTCGTTTGGGTCTCCTTGGATCCTTCCCATCATCCCCTTTACCCGGGCCTCCAGAGCACTTCTCCGGCTTGATATCCAGTTCTTCATCCTCGCTCTTCTCTGGGGAAAGATCCGTCATTCACAGGAATCAGCACATTTCACTGCAATTTTTCAGACAGGCTATTGATGAATAGATGTTTTTGTTCTGTTGCATTTTCTGGAGATTCAGACACAGTACATCCATAATGAAAAGAGACACATGTGGTTTTAATACTTTTATCAATTTATTGCTGAAAGAATAGGCCACATCCTCTTACAAGGCTACAGATGCATTTTGTAAAGCACTATGAAGTATGCACATTTGTCACTGAACTGGACATTGTGTCATTTATAATTAATAACCCGCAGCTTTGGCTGTTTTGCACTGAATAAATCTTTGATAAGACGCCTTAACATAAAGGATGCTATACTGTAGGGAGAATAAGTATGTGGAATTTGTGCACATATGGGAAAAGATGTAAAATAGATAGCCTTCTATCCTTTAGGCTTCTAATCAATACCCATGACCATACACACATTAGGCTTGTATAAACAAAATGCAAAAAAAAAAAAAAAAAGGGCAACAAAAGGTAAACATGGTTTTAATAAAAGCTTATAAATGATGTATAAATATTCTAAGTTATTGTGCAAAATGATTGGAATTAAAGTTGAACTTTGGTAGCCAACTTTACTAGTGATAAAAATCGTTACCCAGCATGATACCAAGTATCCCTTATCACATTATGACTTAAAACTAAAATATATAATGTTATTCAATCAACTAATCACTGTGTCTCAATTAGATGGTGATAATATGTGTGATCCTCAGGCGGTCAATCAAAGCCTTCCCCTGTCATGGTAATCTCTTCCAGTAGGTCGTACTAATGTGCCATCTAAATGAAATGGCTCCTGGCTCTCCTACTGTAATTACAATAGCCAAGCAGGGGATTGGCTTTATTGTTCAGTGGAAAGAGGTTTCACCTAATAAGACAAAGCAGCTTATGTGTGATAGAATAATAATCATAATTAGAAAAGGGGCTAAACTCCATGACATGGCAGAGTTCAAAAGTTAAAAACCCATGTAATGGCTACAATCCCCGAGTGACAGTTTCCTGAAATGAAGGGCTGCTGCAATTTGCAGCAGCAACCCTTTAAGTGCCCTCTGCGGCATCAGCAGCAAGTGCCAATTAGGCTAGCAAACACTCTGGCCCCTTTAAAAGCAGTGTGCATATGCACATTTTACTGTGGAACATAGGACTGATAGGAAGCATCGTTCTGCTGCTAAACCTGAAGCCATAAACCCCTCCCAATAATTCAAAGGGATCTGCTGTTATAATTTCTTCCAGCAGCATGCCATCAATATGCTTTAGCCGCTCTCTGTTACAGTTATAACTTTTTGGCTTCCATTTAGCCATTCGTGTTTACCTAGCTATATGTCTGTAATGTTTCAGTGAGTGCGCATCATTTTCATTTATTTTTTATTAGATTTTTTTTAGCATGTTGCGTTCAAAAGTGCACTGACAATGTATCCCAATGCAAATAATAAGTTCTTCTTTTATGGCAGCATTTAACCACATTTTGAGTTTGTTTGTGTGGCTATGAATGACATTATGATAAATTTGAAGACTTTTTTTTACAGCCTGCGTTTTCAATTTGCTTACCTGAATCAGAATCATCAGGGCTGACAGATCCAAGCAGATCTTTCTCCTTTTCATAGTCACTCTTGCACAGCAGCTGGCCATCTTTCAGTACAAATTCGTCACCTTTGCGCAGCTGTCGGTCGCACACACAACAGCAGAAGCAGTTGAGGTGGTACACACACTCTAATGCCCGCATTACAAACTCTGTTGGTGCTATCTTCTCCAGGCATCCACTGCATTTAGTAGCAAATAATCTGAGAAGACAGAAACCATGGCAGGAAGTCATTATAATCAGCATTCCATTAACAGTTCTGTTAATTAATTTATGCTTAAAAATTGTTTCCCACTCCTAGAGATCTGGGAATACTAGTTTGCAGTAGTGAGAAATGTCTCTACATGTGGTTGTCCATCACTGTGCTGTGATGTAGGGAGGAGGTGGGTGTGTGGCTAGGACCCTGGGTGATCTCTTTTGACAGCGGCTCATCTGTTAAAGCACGCTGGATAACCTTTCAACGCCTCAGCAGAGCCCAATCAGAGGAAATGCATGCTTGTTGCCCTGCTCCAAATGCACCAGCAAACCTCAATCAGCACCACAAATCACTGGCTTTACCACATTCAGTGCAGTGATTAGATAGGCCCGGGTGATGCTGGAACAATATACATTCGAGCCATTTCTTATAAGAAAAGTGATATCTTGCATGTTAAAATTAAAATCATTTATACCCAAGTTTCCTTTTTTGAATACAATATGAAATATTGTGACAAGTTGTGACAAGTTGACTTCAACCTTGTAACAATTTAGCCTATCAAACTGGCTACCATATGAATGTAACATTGGTTCAAATGACCACTTTATCTTTCTATAGCTGCTGCAGCAGACTTATCTCCAGTTGCTAGGTAAATCGATCTCACCCATGCCCTTTGATTAAAAAGCACACAACTTACATGCTTTTCACACAACACTGGAGAAACCCAGCTGTTGTCATAGCCTTCATTTCCTCTGTGCTCAGATAATAACTTTTTACTGAGACAGTTCATCCTTGTGCATAGGTCTGAAGGCATACAGCCAGAGCTAAAATGACCTGCTAAAGGAAGTGAATGAGTGAGATACTGTCCAGGCCATCATAGCTGATTTATTAGCTCAGACTCCTTTGTTTGCTTGGACTGCAGGGACAGCTGCTGCAGTGCTTGTCTATATCTATGCTTTGCGTCAATGGCATTGTGCACTATGAGAGAGAAGGAGAGAAAGCCAATCACCATCATCTACTGATACTGGACAGGGTTGGCCGACAGTGATGAATATGGGTAAATATGAGGCCACATGAGGGGGCAGTAGTGGCAGCCTTTGTAATGGTAATGCCTTTGTAAAATGTTGATATAAATATTGATATTCCATCTATGGGGCACACTGAGTTTGGTGGGCAGCTGTACTGATGTTTGGGAAATAATATCGGGGGTATTATTGTTGTGGTTTCTATCATGTTTGTCTTTTGTGACATTTGTGGTAATTAATCCCATGTGTACGTGTAAACATTGTTTAACTCTTAAATGCCCTTTCGCTCTTTGTGGTATCATTGTATGTATGTTAAATACTGAATGTGAAATTAAATACTTTATTTACAGAGTATTTAATTCTCATAAATACCTGTGACAGCATTTAAAGCTGATCCTGGCAACAATAAGAACATGGGCATTGTGAAAATTTAGAGAAGGCAATAATCTTTGATTTATTGTTGAATTAAGAAGATTAAGGATTTTTACTCAACAAAGAATAATGTTAATACATTTTTAAAAAGGTGCATTCAGAAATTCTGTTCAATTCACAAATTATTCTACTACCTGGAGGCATATACCAAAAACGAATTCATAAGCACACGTGACACACACACACACACACACACACACACACACACACACACACACACACACACACACACACACACACACAGATTAAGAGAGATGGATTTGGGATTTAGATTTAATTATGCAGACAGGTTTTTTTTTGTTTTTGTTCTATCTGTCATCATTCAATTTGCTCATATTATAATATATTTTCTCTTTTTTTCTTACCCATATTTTGGGCAAACGTATAGTAAAATTCCTACACGCTAAACAATTACTAATTGCCAGGTAATCAGCAAGGTAAAACAAATGAACAAAAGATTGGGTGATTAATGATGCTGTAATTATGCAACCCAACGCATACTTTTTCCTGTATTATGTGTGGACTATGTTTGGAGTTCTGTCAATAATTGAGCCTCTAAACCAAAATACAAATTTTTCTATTTTGAATTTCGATGAACCAATGAAATTAGACTATTACATGTTGAACCTGTCAGACTTATGGAGGATGAATCTGTAATGATCCCATCCACACGTCCAATTCAAATGTTTATTCAGTGATGCAAATCCTTGCCTGAGAGATCAACTTCGGAAAACAGGGATAAGCTGGAAATTACCATTTTGAGCTGCTGTGGCACTTCCTGGATTCGCTTGCTCATCTCTCCGCTCCATGCTCTCAAGATACTTATTGTCCAAATGAAAACATTCTTTTTCATCCCTTTATTTTGTCTCCTCCTCTCTAACCCTCCTGCACTAATCTTGTAAGCCATTATTTTTCTATTTCCCCTCTCTGTCACTTTGCATTATTTTTGCTGCTGTAATTCCCATTCGTTCCTTCTGAAGTCTTCCTGTCTGGCTTTGTCCTGGAATCTAATCCTGACTTCTTTGGCTGTTCTAAACCCCGCCCCCCAGGTTCGACATTCTTAGTGGGACTTCAGATGGAATAGCCATGCATGATGCCCCTGCTATAGCAACCACACCCTGGCAGGAAGGCGATGGCTAACTTTTCGGATGGCCAGAGAAAGCCTTTCACAAGGCTGGCAGCAGAAGTAAATCCTTCTTGGAGGAACAAGAGGAATTAGCAGGGAGCAGTGGAGTAGGGATTTAACCCTACCCCTTTTTTCTTTTTGAAAGGCACAGTCACTTCAACTCCCACTGCTATCCACAATCAAACAGGGCAAAGGCAGGGGGTTGCAGAGAGAGAGAGAGAGAGAGAGAGAGACAGAGAGAGAGCGAGAGAGAGAGAGAAAACGCCAATGAATGACACAAGCACTGGATTGTGGCAGAGCCACTAATCCCATTTTAATACCTTTCCAAGTTCAGCGCCAAAAGAATGCTCTTTAAAAACAACGCCACAGTGTGAGCAGGCGAAGGCCAACTGGGGGGGTCACTACTCTCAATCCCCCGTAACATTACCTGATTAACAGCCCGAGGCCTGAGTTAGCAATAGGGTGCAGCAATGCAAAGAGAGTCCAGACCTCCTGTTAGCATTGCTGCTACATGCATAGCTGCAAAGCAAATGTCATAAACAATGGCATAAACAAGGTCAGTGTTGTCTCAGATGCCGTGCCTGGTCTGGAGAGGATTTCTGTCCCGTGGTTTAAGATGAAAGCCATAAGGGAGAGAAGAAAGACAGAACTCCAGTGGAGCTGCTGCTCTTTGGGGCTGGACACAGACCCACATCTGGGCCTTTTTAAGCTACTCTGCTCTACAAACTCAATAAGTGCATACACTGCTACTGGACATACAACGTAGAAACATATTCAAAAGATTGAGCATTACAAGTTCTTATCTCAGTTTGAGATCACAAATCGCAAAATATAAAATATATAAAACTTTCTTTTATTTAATAAAAAAAAAAAAAGTCTATCTACATGCAAATTCAGTGAGCGTCGTAGATGTCAAATTTTAGTCATGTGGTATGTCAACTGTTTACTCGAACAAAACCATATACTGTATATGGCATTACTTTAACAAAAACAACTTGAAAATAACATATTGAGGCAAAGTATAGAAATGTAAAGTGACAGGAAAATGGAATATGGCCCAACATTTATTTACAGTGGGGATGTATGTTGCCCTACCAACATGTGAGAGCAGAGATTAACAGATATAGGTCTCACATTTGGATCAACAGGCACAATTCAGGCTGCGCAGCCCCAATATTGATTCAAGCGTTCCTGGTCCAGGACCCCGTGAGCAGAATCAGAGATAATCCCCAGAATGCTCCCCAGGAGATCATTATCAGTTTCCAGTCACTCAGCCACACACACAATAAATTGTCATTCAAATTATTTGTGCTCACATGCAGAGACTTACAACCTTTCCCAGAGGAATGTCTGCTTGTGTTTTCTATAAGTAAGAACAGTACTGAAACTCAGTTTACACTACTTTTAATGGTGATCAACATGTGAAAATTTGTGTCTATAAAATATGTATTTAATTAAATAAAATAGCTAAATGCCTGTTGTTTCCTGATTGAAATGTGGGAAAGATGTTTTTTTTTCTTGGCTACTGGGGCAGACAGAACAGTTAACAAGCTTTGTTGGATGAAGATATTTCTAGAAGAAGAAAAAAAGCAGCAAACTGGGAGTTGAATACTAAGCTCAATGGCTCTTCAATCCCTCTGTCTTGCCAAAACCTAGCTCTCACCTTCCAGTTCCTCTTTCTTTTCTCCTTTAAACCACAAAGCAGCCCGCTTACAGGAGTATGTGGTCTTCCCTTTGAACAGATTATGAGCAACTTAAAGTGTGACAACATCTTAAAGCTTTCACCACATGTTGCCAATGATTTCCCTACCACAAAAGACCTTCCTCTGTATGCCTCTGTCTTGGTGATAAGGATCACAGACCAGAGGGAGATAAAAAGACAAGCCTGGAGGAGGGGTAAAGAGGTGGGGGCAAGCCTGGATAATTGGCGTACGTTTAGCAACACATGCTTTTCTCCCCACCTAGTCTCTTCTCACTTTCTGCTGAACATGCATGAGGAGGAGAACATAACAGTCAGAGTCAGAGAAATGATAAGGATTAACCAGGAGGACAGCTGTAAATGATCTCATGGAACACCTTACAATTGGCTTCAGTATCCAAGCCCCTGGATTATGTGTTCAGTGCATCACAATCATAAAGATATAAGTGGTTTTCAGGCAGATCAGGGGGAAAATTCTTTTTTTTTTTTTATTATTATTATTGAATCAATTCTGTGATCTTAAAGCTGCCTATTTGGCAATTTTAATAGTAATGTTGACGATAATCCTGAAGTTTTTATAAACTTAGTTAACAGATAAGATCTTGAAAAGGGGGTGGAGTAATACACCAAAGTAACACAGTGTGCTAGCAAATATTTCATTTTTCATTTCACACACACACACACACACACACACACACACACACACACACACACACACACACACACACACACATATATATATACATATATATATAAAAGATAGTGCAGTTGTAGCCATTGAATATTATACATAATTATTTGGTGTTAAAAAGGAGGAAAAAAATAGTATATTGCCATTCAACACTGAAAAAATTAAAACCTTCATTTTACTCAGGTAAGGTGGGAAGGTATATATGTTTTATGCTTATCTCTGCTGCTCAGTTGAAAAAATACATGGTGTCCAACAGGTCTCCATATATAGGGAAAATCACCCCAATAACATATTGAAATCATTCTCATGGCTCAATTGGGAAGTTGTCGCAAGATTACAATGGATTTTAAAAGGAAACATAACATGACACTGTTGCCAAACTTTTTAACAGATTCGAAAAGGCCAGGTGTGTTGAGGTTTTTGGGACCCCCTGTAGTTTAACGCTTCATAAGCTATACATTGTAATAGAAAAATCACTTTCACTTTGCTATCCAAAACAAATACATTTATTTATACCGAGATACATACATTTGAGCAGAGGCTGCCCAACATGCAGAATTGATGTTTTTTGAAATCATTGTCAGTCATTGAAAATGCACACTTTAGTCCACTTCACTATGGACATTTTGGTTTCAGTGAACTGCCTCATTGCCTCTATAAGACATTTTAGTAGAATCATGCAAAAGAATGTCATAACACAGAACAAACGTAATTAATGACAGAATAAGTAGACCTGTTGTTAACACTTTGGGTTACTGATCAGGTGATGGAGAGTTTGATCCTGCCACTAACACGAAGCCAGGGTTGGGAGCTTAAGCAAAATCCTTAACCTAAAACAGTTGATTTCTGTGTCATTAAAAAAATAAAAAAAGATAAAAGTGTCAGCAACTTATCTAAACATCTATAGGTACAATATCTGACAAAAATGCATTAAAAACATTATCAACAAATATATTTCCAATATAGTCATAGTAAACATCTATAAAAAAATTTGTTGTATATAAGCCAGCTGGTTAGTCCTACCTGCACTACCCTGTGCATTACACTTGTGTAGCCTTATCTCACTCTGTATTAATTTATCAATCGAAGAAGAACAAAAAAGAAAAACAGATAATTTATTTGGACAAAAGTATGTGAGATTCACACCAATACATGGGTCTTCCCTAAACTTTTGCCAGAAAGTTGGAAGCAGGCAAATGTTTAAAATACCTTTGTATTTCACAGAATTAATATTTCCGTTCACTGGGACTAAAATGCCAAAATGTGTTCCAGTATAAAGAGATTGACTGACTGACATTGAGCCCTGATTTCAACCCCACTGAATTGCTTTGGGATAAGCTAAAACACAAATCTGGTGTGGCATTATTTGCTAACTTTATAGCCAAATATGTGTTGACACCAGACCACCAACAAGATGTACTT